>JAPSES010074715.1:0-10244 GCA_029822895.1 Maxillicosta whitleyi
CCAATGTCCATAAATAGTCACACCTCCTAATCACTTGGCCCTACTTTCTCTCATTTCCTATCAGTGCGCTGTCATGCAGCTGACTGTCATCTTGACAGTGCGTAGAGATACGAAGAGAGAGAAAGTAGGGCCAAGTGATTATGAGGTGTGACTTTTTGTGGACATTGGTTTGTGATGTAAATAAATCATTCTTTTGAACAAATGCTGTTTTAAAAAGAAAAACCTTTTATTTTAGTGACCCCCACAAACTTGCCGGAACTACTTTCGTTTCAACCAAAATCGGACCAGAACTGGGTTCACAGGACACTGTCGGGAGTAAGTCAGTGTGGATGTACAACACTGATGATGGGATGGAATACAGATTCATGTACAAATACACAACTATCCTTTTAAAGCCAGAAAAACAAACCAATGGTATAAAGTTCTTAAAATGAGCCTGATGTTAAAGCAGTAAAACGGAACAAACAGCACGTCTTCAGATCCACTTTACTGATAAAACCTACGCACATTTACTTCCGTGATGTGATGTTGGTGCTTTTTTCGGAGGTAAAGGATCCGCACCCTTGTTCCAGCACCTGAGAGTGAATTCATCCATGTAGCTTTTACTCAGATGTTTTTCAGAGCTTCACACAGAAAGAGCGTTTGTTATGTAACACAAGCCCTCGTCCACTCACTGGAGCAGGACCAGTGTCTTCAGGACCGGGCGTCCCATCTGTCTCTGCGTGTGACGGATCCAGCGATCAAAGAGCCTCTCAAACAGGAGGACCCCTGTGCGCCGCGGTGCAGGGGCCCCCGTTGGCCCCGGACACAAGACAAGGGTGTGATTGTGTTCGGAGACAGAAGGAGAACCCACCTGACCGCCGCTTGACCAATCACAATGCTCCACTGGGCCCCGCCTCAGGTATCCTCTGTCTGCCCTCTGGGTGGAGAAGGGGTCAAAGGTCACGGCAGACAGAGAGCACCTGTGAAAGGAGACACTGGAGTTCAGTGAGGAGCAAGTGTTTAGGAGATGCATGAGGAGGAGGAAAACAACACAGGGATGAAGAAAACCTCCATTTAGAAAAAGGATCAAATATGGGAGTAGAAGTTGACAAAATCATTAAATTATTATTATTACTATTATAATTATTAATAATGATAATCTTTATTTAATAAGGAAAAAGTGACTTGAAAAAAAAAAAGTCTTTTGGTCACATTAAACAGACATTTCAGGCATAAATCCAGACTGAAAACATACATAAATCACAGAATTAAACTCCGTAATAAAACACTAAAATAAAAACATATACATAAAACACCAGCAATCATTTAGAAGATATTAAAAGTGTAAATTTAACCCACAAAGAAACAACAAACAGCCAAAAGCATCTACTGATCTAAACTGTTGATCCACTAATCCTATCAGTACATGTCAAGAATTGGTGTAAAATACAGTTTATTTATTTATTTTTTTTATCTTTTCATGGTCATCAGATATGACCCATTTGGACGCTTGGAGGCTCCATAGTTACCATGGAAACACTATCATCTTCTACAACATTGATTCACCAGTAAAACACACACAGAACCGGATCAATGAAAGTGGAATGGACAGACTGGGTTCATGTTCAGTTAATGAGAGATTTGACTGAAAAAGTCACTTTTTCTTCCTGATATAATAACCTTTGACTATGACCTCTGACCTTTTACGAACATCTACATGATCACTGAATCAAAGATAAGAAAACAGATGATTTTCACTGGATGATATTATAATAAATGGGGATAAATCACATAGGAAAGGTTAAATAGACACAAAATAAACAGGATAGCTTAGTGGTTTACACCGTTGACTTTGGTGCGGAAGGTTGCCAGTTATGGGTTAAAGTAAAATCCTCCTCAAAATCTCACAGCAGAACCAAATTCGATCACTTACAAAAACATCTGTGTCCAAATAAAAACCATCTAGACAGAACCATTTTGTCGTTGACTTCCTAGCGAGTTTTCTCTATATTTAACCTTTCCTAAGTCATCTGTCACCGTTTCTAATTTTATTCTCTGCAGTGTTCCATGAAAAGCAAATATTTTCAAATATTTGATTCAGATGTTCATAGAAGCTCAGGGTAAGGTCAAAGGTTATTCTATAAAAATAGAGAAAACGGAATAAAATGTGGTAATTTTAATAAACACATGTGTCTGACTGTGTTATTAAAGTCCATGGGTTTTACTGGTGAATCAGTGTCAGCGTCACTACGGAGCCCCTGTGGTTGGAGAGGTTTGTTTCTGTTTCAGTTAATGATACATTTAAGTCACTTTTGCTTCAGTTTTCTCTGTTTTGATAAAATAACCGTTTAATTTACCCTCAGCTTTTATGAACATCTGCATCAGTGGCGTCAAACATTACGCCCGTGGCCAAAACCAGCAAAAACATGGCAAATTTACGAAGTTCAAATTTACACAGATTATATTAAATATTACGTTTTCCATCTCCAGATGCCTGTTACTAAATGTGTTGTTTTTGTCGATCCACTGTGATCTGTAAATTGTAATAAATGTGTAAATGATAAACTGAGGCGGAATACTGTTAAAATTCACACATTTTTTTTATTAAGACATTAAAGTATAGTTTGTAAATATAAACATTTTCATGGTGTTATTTTAGTTTTTACTGCGTTAAAACAAACGAAACATTTGGAACTGGTCAGTAAATAGTGAGTAAATTAAATTAAGAAAAATTAAGGAAACATCTGATTCTCTTCGGGAAAATATAAAAAAGAGAAAAGATAATATTTAGACATCTTTCTTTCCTTTTATTTTGAATGTGCAAAGAAACAAAATATAACAAAATAAAATTTATATGAAGATGATCTGGTTTCGGGTTCAAGAATTCTGAACTAGCATGGTTGAAAAGAAGTAGGAAGAAGTATAAAATTAATATATAATAAAGTAAATACATTAGTACTTTCATACAAATATTAACAGTTCAATGACTTCAATAGTTACAGTATATTTACCAATACAATATTATGCCTAACAGCCCTAATAGTCATTATTGAATAAAGTACGCACAAGAAGTAATTCTTTGTATCTTTTTTTTTATTATTATTATTATTTGGACATCAGTACAAAATACTGCTGGGTCTTTAAAGGTTAAAGTAGTTTATAGTAAAAATACTTGGTTACATTCCATCTGTAATGTGACAAACACACACACACATTTAAAAACAGGAACTATCATGTTTGCTTCTGTTGGATTTCTGTAAATTGGTTTGAGTCTGGTTTGGCTCCATATGTAAAGTGTCATCAGAAAACTTTTATTATTTATTAAATAAATAGAATTTGATTGATTGATTGATTGATTGATTATTATTAGAACCATACAGGTCTTATAGATTCCAGTCTGTGGGGCCCGTCCTGGTCTTCCCGGCAGGAGGAGTACTTCCCTCTAGACCCCCACCCCAACCCCCTCTCGCCGCGGCGGCGCGCACACCCGCCCGCTCCTGTGCCGCTGCGCATGCCCGTGCGCACAGATGCCGGAGCTGAAGCGACAGGCGCGCTCATCTCTGTGGGACTGAACGCTTCGAGGAGCGGACACACTGGGTCTGATCACCCGGTTGGCGTCGGTCGAAGAGCCACAGACCGCGGGGGACGATGCTCACGACGCGTGTCTCCGTGGGTAGCAGGACTTAAAACCCCACGACCCCTCCTTCCGGACACTTTTCTCCTCCGCTCTCTTCCCCTTCCACCCCCCCTGTCATAAAGCCCACCGGGCGGATCTGGGACCGCGTCTGTCTTTGGCACCAGTTGGACGGCTCCACTCGTGAAGGATGTGGAGGACCGAGTTCGGGATCCTGCTGCTGCTGTGGGGGATGGCGTCCGGGGAACTCCAGGTGGACACGGAGTCCCGGAGACTTCCACCCCCGGGAAAGTTGGATTTCGGCTACGTGCCCGCGGGAGTTTACGAGACACTGGCCCACTACGAACCGGGACCGATTGGGATTCTGTTCCACATGGTGCACGCGTTCCTGTACGTGGTGCAACCCAACCCTTTTCCACAGGGTGAGTATCCACATCCACGCAGCACTGAGAGTAGAGCGAATGAATCTGAGGGAAACGTGTGAAATGTCTAGTGTAAGTAGTAGATACTTTGGAAACAAAACGTGACTTTATGGTTTACTGATTTATACTGGGAGTCCCGTGGGGTTGTCTGGTGGGACTTGGTGGATCCGGATCATCTGTGTTGGTCCGTATTGATCCGCTTGTACTTGATCAATACACTCTTCTTATCTGATCCACTGAAAACTCACTCCGCTCCGTGCGTCATAACTCACACACAGTGATGCTCCAACGAGTTTTCAGGCAGATTCTCATTTCTGAGTCATAACAAAACAAATAACCGGCTTGCCTTGCATCTCGCTGCGTGGAAAAGGTGTCCACTCGCGGATTTGCAGCCTGTTTACGCGTCACGTCTCTTTGCGCTCGGAGCTGTCGGCGCACTTGGTGGTGTTGTTTGAGCCTGCGGCGCACTTTGTGTCCGGATAATAACAACTAATGAAGCCGCTGCTGACGCGTAACGTGGCGTGTGGAAGGTTTGTAACGGCGTGGAAATGTTTGTACGGAGATGGAGATGGTGCATCCACGCACCCACAAAGTCAGAGCGCGTGGGTCTTCTACATTTAATGAAATTAGAGCGGACTATCCACGTACCCACGAGGGGTGCGCGTTCAATGGGGGCAAAAATTACGCCCATCTTTACGTCACGGTCTGTATCCACATTGAATCGGAACATTTTGCAGATTAGCAGCTCTCCAAGTCACCTTGTTAATTGGGTAATCCCATAAGCCCCTGCGCCATATGTTGTTGGCCTTTTAAGTTTCCAGTTTGTCACCAGTACTCGGGGGCTCTTGCACTAATCCTATGGAACAGGCCACTGAGTCCACTCATGGATGCACCCACCAAATGATGCACAGGGAAAGTGGAAATCATGTGGAAACTGTTGTTTTCTGCAGGAAAAAAATGCACTTGGACACAGTGAGGGGGGGTGGGTGGATGGGGGGGGGTGGAGGTGGACACTTTGCCTGGCTGTAGTTCATGGTTTGTTTACTGGTCGAAGGAATCATCATTACTTCCGAGTCTATCAGCATCTAGATGGAAGCAAAGGTCATGTGCTTATTAATAGCAGCGATGCATGCTGGGTATGTACCATGATACAGCCTGTCAGGTCTGTTTGGATGACGAGGAAGGAGATTGGAGCGGGTTTGCAGTAAACCTCTGGGACTGGAAGAGCGTGTCTTCCATGTAACGGGAATTCCCTTTGCGCTTGTTGGAAAACAGAACTTGGAGTTGCATTGAAATCTTTAAGACAAGTGACGGGAAAAATCTGCAGATCGTTTCCACTCCAGTGGGTTTGTGGCTGGAGGTGATGCAGATGTCAGAGTGGGGCTGTGTTCGGCCTGAGTGGATGTGGGTGGATGTGGGTGTCTCCTCAGCAGACGTTTAACCCACATAGAACAATTAGCTTTGTTTTATTTCTTCAAAGCAGAACCTCATTCAATCAGTCATAAAAACATCTACATCCAGACTTAAAGGGGACATACTTTTCTAAACCCACTTTTATTATTAGTCTTTGGTTCATTTATTTGTGTATTTGGACCCTAATAGTTCATAAACTTTGGATTTTAACCCTCCATGTGCTGCTAAACTTATATATTAGCAAAAATTGAGTGGATTTCTACAACCTGTTTTAATTCCTGCTTAATTTTTTTATGTTTTAGAACTGGTTACATCACAACATTTGCACATATAAGGTCAACATTTCTGATAAATACTTCTCTGAGTTCAAATATAATTGTTTATCAGCAGCAGCAGTTGGAGTAAAAACTGAAAATATGTCCAAACTTTGAGCCGATTACATAAAATATTCAGTTGTTGGTTATATTAATAAACACAAAGTGGCTGAATGGTTAACAACCTGGAGGGAATGGGGCGTGAAGTGAATCATTTGCATTTAAAGGGCCAGCGCTCCAAACCACCTTTCTGGTGTCATTAGTCATAGATAGTGTTGAAAATGAACCTGTGGAGTTGAATTAATGAAGAATACAGACCCAAACAGAGCATTTACAGTTTATGTAGAACACAAGGAAATGTTGGAAAATGCGTAATGACATTTTAAAAAAAAGCAAAATATCACTCTTTTAAACTATATGTGGTATTATTTAACCTTTAAAGTCAGAATCATGTTTATTGCCATGAAAGTAAACATGATGAGGGATTTGTTTCAATGGTTTGGTGCATACACAGAACATGGAAGAGGTAAGAAAAAGCAGTAAAAAAAAAAACAAAATGAATAAAACAAGACAGAGAATCAACAAAATAAAGTTCCAAATACTGTATGGACTATGACGGTAACAGTTACGGTTCTGTACAAGTAATTAACAGTGCAATGATTTCTCTACATTTAACTTTTCCCTAAGTGATTTATCATCATTTGTTGTTATATTATTTATGGAATTATGTTTTTTTTTTTTTTTTAACAGCAAAAATCATGTGTTTTCCTATATTTATTTATGTATTTACTGATCATGTAGATGCTCATTAAGGCTCAGGTTAAATTCAAAGGTTCTGTCAAAACAGAGAAAACTGAAGAAAAGCTGTGTTTTTCACCAAATATATCATTAAGTGAACACAACAACAAGCGTCTGCAATCACTGTCAATTGTTTCAAATTCATGGGTTTTACCGGTGAATCAATGTTGCAGAAGATGACGGATGTTTCCACAGTAACTAAGGAGCCTCTGAACGTCCAAATGGATCATATGTGATACCGCTGACAAGCAGATAAACGGCATTTTACCTGAATTATTTGTGCGCGTTGATAGGATTAGTGGGGTCAGAAGTTATTTGATGTTCTAAATCAGTAGATGCTTTCAGTCGTTAGCAGATGTTTGAGCGAATCACTGAATCCTCAAGCAGAAACAGTTGGTTTTAACAAGAGCTGATGTGAAATTCACACATTGTTGAAGGACGTAATTCGCACAAAAACATATTCTACAAAGTGTCTCAAGGCTATAATGATGCACAAAATTAGATGCTGTCGACAGTATCACATAACCGCAGCGTGTACAAAGTTTGAAAGGTGTCAGACCAAAGTTGAAGTAACATGAAGTGACATCTCCAGGATAAAAAATAACACACCGGTGCAAGGTTGTTCATTGTATTGCCTCTGCACAGACTGACGACTAACACAATACATCAGGGTTGTCAAATACGTGGCCCACAGGCCAACACCGGCCCACCGCAGGGTCCAATCTGGTCCACGTCATGGATTTTTGAGGTGCAAAAAGTACAATGAATGATGATTATGTATGTCAAAAAATAAATTAGTTTCAGGGCCACATGCCGAACAAATTAATAGTGGATCAGACCTGTAAAATAATAGCATATTTATATATATGAGGAGCTCTTTTCCAAAATGCTATATATCCATTTTCAAAAATTAAGTGTTTTTATTGTCAATATCACTGAAATCTGTTATAATGTTTCAAATTGTTATGGAAATAGCAGCTAACATTAACCTAGTTCCAATTCATGCTGTCTTAAAATGAGATTGTAAAAAATAAAATAAAAAAAATTGTAATTTAATGGCTTTTATAGAATTTTGGAAAAGAGCTCTTCATATGACGACTCCTAATGTTTCTGTTTTTATGCCACCCCCTGAAGTGGAGGCAATGGGTCGTGTTTTTGGTTCAGTTTGTTTGTTTGTTAGCACGTTAGCAGCAAAACTATTGGTTGAATTCATACCAAACTGGGCTTATAGATTACTAGTGACCAATAATAGATGTTACATTTTGGGCAAAGTAGGTCAAGCTTAAAAATTTTATGCTGTTCTTTTCCTGAACATCCTGAAAACTCTTTTTTTTTTCCCCCTCCCATTTGCTCATAATGGGTGAAATTTCAGATGCATCCATTTTGTTTCAATTTACTTCATACTTGGCATTTTAACTGATATGCTGACATCGGCTGGATCGATGCCAAAATAGGCTACATTATGTGTGAGAAGCAAGTTTTGTCATGATTGGCACCACTTGTTTTTGTTTAAGTGTGGAAAAACTTGATGAAAATGTTAACATTTAGCATTTAACAAAAGATAGGAATAATCTAAGCAACAATAAACCTCAAATTTCTTAAGGAAAATAAGAGACATTTTAACAATATTGCCTTTTACTAAACATTTTGCGTCTTTGATCAGTGAGTTGTAATATATATATATATATGTGTGTGTGTGTGTGTGTGTGTGTGTGTGTAAATGAGAAGCTGAGGATAATATTGTTGAAATTGCATTAAAACAAAGAAACATTTTAAGTTATTATTTATAAGTTTTTATGGTATTATTGTATTGGCCAGGCAGCTTGAGATCATATAGCCCCTGAACTAAAATGAGTTTGACCCCCCCTGCAATACATCTAACTAACTAAATATGAGTATTTAGTTACAGTCACAACTTAAGCAGGAGGTAATCAGTTCCATTCTTAAAACCAATAGATTACATAAAGGGATTACTTCACGTCTGCTCTAAAGCAACACAGTGGAATCTGCATACGATGTGATGTACAAGGCCAAGTTGCATAATCATAGATTTAAATTATGGCTATTTATGCTCTTTTTTTTCCATTTTCCTGCTGTAATAACAGATAAAAATGCACTTTTCTACCATTTATATACGCATAAGATCAGTTAAAAGGCAGTAAAATGCACATCACTATTAAACTGTACCTATAGTTTCATATTCGTTTACTTGTTTACCCCATGGAAACGCGTCAAAAGAAAATCAGCTCTTCATTGTTTTTACAGAGAAAACACCACACTGTTTTTGTTTCTCCACCTCACTTAAATCCCTAATTCCTGGGTTTGGTTTATTTAACATGTTAGTGACATTCGCTGTCACACTGACGAGATAATGTCAAAGTGATGGACACGCAAAACAACATGTATTTTTAACCCGTAAACATTTGAACCCAAACACACTGAATGTTTTCTGTTGTGTCATTAACAACACACTCATCATCACTTTTTCCACCGAGACCATATGACATGTTACATTATTAGGGGTCTTTATAATCTCATGAATGTGCGATGCAGTCGACTGACACGCTTATTTGTGCTGCGCATCAAACTGTGGCTGTGCACTGGCTTTGAACATGTAGGAGGTGTTATTAGCGAAAAAGCAACAAATGTCTATCACTGACACCCACATAAAGCAAATCAGCAGTGACACATTCTCTGTAACATTTGTGTGATGGCTTTTCACTGCAGTGTGGAAACCCGCAGGAGATGTTGACGCCCCGCACCTCCCTCCCTCCCTCCCTCACACCTACCCACACACACCAACACACTGCTGCAACATACCAACACAAAGACATATGTAGAGGATAACACGCTACACGTACAGTACACTCTGGCATTTTACACCAAGGTTAAACATCGAAGGTCGATCAGACACAGGCTGGTGTTCGGCGTCGGAATACAGTTTTACACGTGTGATGACTTCATTTAAGCCTTAAAAGTTAGTCATCCAACAACGCCGCTTCTTTCAGAGCCATGTTTCTGTGGTAACAATCAGGGACACATGTGGCTGGTTTCAGCACAACACAAAAGCTCATTTAGTACGGAAGTCGTATAACCTGGGAACATCTGGTGAATTAGAAATTAACCCCTTATATACGTCACGCCGCACATTCACGCTGGATATCTGAAGGCTGTTTTACACAAATTGGCTGCTTTTATTCCCAGGGTCTGATGTTAAGCCTCTGTATTACACCGGCCTAAATTTGGTGTGTGTGTGTGTGTGTGTGTGTGTGGGGGGGGGGGGTTGTACTAAAAATCATACTTATTTTTATTATAAGATGAACTGTAAAATTAACAGCAAAAGTGCTGGTTAATGCTTTCAATGTATATAAAGTCTTATTATACACATACATTTGATCCCAGTAGGGTCTGTGCATGGCAGCAGACGCCCACTGTGTAACTGTAGTTTCATTGAACATATATAATGACAATAAAGGCATTCTATTCTATTCTATTCTATTCTATTCTCTATATGTTGGTTTATGTCAATTTATACAATACATTTATAAATCTTCCACTAGAAAGAACCTGTAAAGTTAATATATTTCCATATTCAAGTTCAAGTCCTAGTATCTATCTATCTATCTATCTATCTATCTATCTATCTATCTATCTATCTATCTATCTATCTATCTATCTATC
>JAPSES010074717.1:0-10242 GCA_029822895.1 Maxillicosta whitleyi
TATACATTACATGTGTGTATTTGAGTGCTATTATACAATCTGATGCCTTATGATATATTACTTCATATATTACTTCATTTTAATATTTTAATTATTATATTATATATATTATATTATATATTATATTATATTCTTATTATTTTAAACATTTTTAAGTAGACATATTACTATATCTCAAGAACACAAGGTTCAAATGATTTGCTTGGGCTTCATTTCGGTGGTTGAAGGTCAAAGGTCACTGTCTCCATTTTAATGAAAACAACATCTCACAAATGCCCTTGGGGGAATTTCTGCAGATTTTTTCACTTGGAATCAAAAATGAACTGATTGGATTTTGTCCAAAGGTCACAGTGACTCTGACATAAATGTCTCTCCATTCTTAAGAACATCATGCATCAAGAGCAACTGAGGGACTTTTTTTTTTTTTTTATTTGGTACAAATTTTCACTTGCACTTAAAAATAAATTGAATGAATTTTGGTCGTCAAAGGTCAAAGGTCAAGGTTGTCATGAACTCACGTATTTGCATATTTGGGCATAAATGGATGAACATAATGATAAAAGGGCAGATCAGGCTGAATTTATGATTCTTCTTCTCGTTCTTCTGGTTTATGATGTATGTGTATTGTTTGAGTTTTAACATATTGTTTCTAAAAGCGTGACGTTCAGCCACAGATCAAGAAAATGTTTTATTATTTTAAGTGTAAAGCCTTTTGAACAACTGTTTAAGTCAGTAAGTTTTCATTGCTTGTTATAGGAATAAAATATGAGCTTTTATTCAGTTTAAAAGCCCATTTCATTACATTTTACTAGTGTAAACAAACACAAACAGACAATATTTGAGTATATTTAGCTTATTTCTAGTGATGCTGTTTTGGCAGTGCTGCTCTGGTTGTTTGTTTTACTGTATTGTGTGTAGAACAAGCCACTTCAACCTAATCATCCTCAAAAGAAATCATCAAAAAAAAAAAATTCTGTATTTCTGCCCCTCTTATGACAGACGCTGAAACTGTCACAGCAGAGAAAAAGCCCAGATGTATGTAATTAATAACAATAACGACGGCTTGGTTCCATGTAAGTTGTGCAGTAAACCATGGCCGACAGCTCCACAATAACAGAACCTTGGAAGTGGCACACCTGAATGGATCGGAGCTATTCATCATGTTGGAGTGCACCTGTGTTTTGACAAGTCAACACGTCGGCTGTGAGAGAGATCTATAAACAGATCCTCAAGATGCATTGAAGTAGAAGTTTGGAAAAATAAACAGTTTAATTTGATGCTGCCGACTGTAATCAGGTTAATTTAAAAGTGTACAAGGAAAACACCTGCTCTATAGGCAATTAACAGACAAATGGCAACAGATTGGATTTAAAAAAATGTAAAGCAAAAGGCTGCATCCTGGTCTATAAACAGATGAAACGCAGAAATAATGAGAAATTCGAATAAAAAGAAAGAACACAGGGACATTATGCAGCTAAAAATAATTAACATAGGTACATTTACTCATGCAGTTCGTATTGTCAACCCACACATGGTCGTTTAAGAGAAGCAAAATACTTCTCCAACAAATGAGATTCAGTTGCTTTAAATTGCAAATGACTTGTTATGCTGCGGAGGAAGATTTTTTTTTAATATATTTTCATACTCTACATACATTATCTAAATGGAGAAAATTCATCCTATTATAAAAGGACAGAAGACGAGATGTGCAATTACATTCACCTCAGACCAAAGATCAGATCTGCCTTGTTTTTGTTCTTTTTTTTCTAACTGCAGGAGATGAAATGTCAGCTTGAGCCTCAGACTTTTCTTTCACTTTTAATTGGTATTTTTTTTTTCTTTTTTTTTTTTTTTGTACCTGTTATGAAGGTAGAAGTCAAATAGTGTTTTTATGCCGCTCAATATTTCCACCGTGAGTTCCAGGCACAGAGCTGCAGGAGATTAAAGATTATTCGATCACATTAGTAGATCTTTTAAATCACTTTAATAATAAAAACTTAGAAATATTCAGCATTAAAAAAAAAAGTGTCAGGCTTTGAAAACACACTCCGATGTTTTTCATGTGGATTTCTGTTTTTTAAATGGTGACCCTGCTGAGATTATCAAGTTTTCAGTCACATTTTTTCATTTTAGGACTTTCTAATTATCTGAGATTGTGTTAATAATGACTCTTACATACAAAGAGCTGATCCTACTGAAGAAATACTGAGACGTTAAATAGAATTACTATAATAAATTGAATTAAGAGGCACTTAAGGTAAGATTTTATATGGTTTTATTTGTTACGTGCATCGGTATATTGCAAAGTGAAATTAATTTTTGGACCTGCAGCCAATTGCATTATAAGTGAGTACTAATTATACACACAGCCCAGAAGATATATATATATATATATTTATGTATGTATGCTAAAAAAGTAAATGCAACAGGGGTAACGCTTGTATATGCATATATCTGCAGAATTTGGGGCGTAATAAGGTACATGGTACACTGATAATTTGTTAAATAATCTTGTTTAAGGCTTGGAGTTGACCACACAGATGGATTAGGGTGAAAAAAACTCTACTTAGTGAAGATAAAAGTGACTCTCAAAGCATGTTAACACTTTAAATATACATAAAAATTGATAAAGTATGATCATTTTCTTCTTATTATTACTGCTATTATCAGTAGTACTGGTATTAATGTTTGTCGTTATCTTATTTTATTGTTATTGTATTTGACGAGTATCTACAGTGAAAAGAAAAGGTTAAAGTTTAATGAATCTTATAATGTATATATTTTTGTTAACTTTTAAAAAATTACGAAAACTAAACACATTTAAAAACAACATGTTACTGTGAAATAAACTTTACTGAAATTATGCACAGTACAGGGTCTTAATAAATAATGGCTTCATAAATCATTGATGGTATTTATTTATTTATTTCAACACAGTTTTTATAAATTCAGGTTGTTGTAGAAATACCTGAAAAACTAAAGCTCGTCAATTCACCTAAATAAAATTAAACTAAAAGTCGTATTTACTTGTAAAGTTAAACTGTAATAAAAAACCAACCTGAGAGACTAGGTTTAACAGAGATAAAGAACATGACAATGTACCATGTGGATGATAGAACAGGTTGTCCAATGACTAAAGGGTTGGCAGTTCAAACCCTGGCTCAGTGCAGTTCATCTACCAACTCAAAGAAATTATTTTTTCATTTTGTAAAATACTTACACGTCTCAATAGTTCCATAAATTGATTGATTGATTGATTCTTTCTTTCCTAAATTCTTTATTTTTCACCTTTTGGCTCAACTGTGACCTTGAAATCAATCTCGACACACCTTTTTGGAAGGATGTTTCAGTTCCTTAAAATGCACATTGAAGGTCCAAAGAGCACAAAATGAGAAGTGATAAGATAAGAACACTCTTAACTTGGCTTACCTGTACATTTGACTGGTTAATTATCATATAATTGCAGTCTTAAAGCACTATTGTTGTATAATTCATACAATTGACAGTTTATTTTGTATGAAATGTGTGTTCTAAGTTTGTTTATATATAATTTTTATATATTATTTATTGTATATATAGAAGAGTGTGTTTCTGCTAAACTGTTTCTTGCAGTTTTCTATTCTATTCTATTCTATTCTATTCTATTCTATTCTATTCTATTCTATTCTATTCTATTCTATCAACAAAAAAAAAAAACATTTTCATATAAAAACTGTCAAGCTAGTAGCCTAGTTGAATCCATCATAATTTAGTATTCTCTCAACACGGGAACACTTTCATTAGATTAAATAAACAAAACTTACACGTCATTATTCTAACTAACTGGTGAGTGATTGATGTTGCTGTCATGTAGAGACACCACCGCTAGAGGGCGCAAGTCAAATACAGTTTTATTCTACATATGCTGCAAAACATTGCCTGAGTTGCTAAACTGCAGTGTTTGGAGATCTGTAATTGAAGTATTTATTAATATATACTCCTTTGGCGTTCTGAAAGTCTGCAAGACGAAGGTAAATACATGTTTTTTCTTACGTTTCTAGTTTATCGAGTAAAAATGTTTAGACTAGGTTTTCTTTACTGTTGATAAAATAATAATTAGCAGCTCTGTTAAACTATTATATTTATCCTTGGGTTCACAAAATAGCTGTGTAGTAGCTTAAAAAAATAAAAAATTCGGGAGATAACTTATTGCTATTCTTTCATTTACACTTGAATAACGAGGTCAAATAACCGAGCCAGTTGTTAGCTAGCTAGCTAACATGCTACATTAGCCTGGTGTTAGGGAGACGACCGGAAGTTGCTTCAGTACTAAAAAGGCTTACATTTACTAAAATTACCGGTTTAGCATTATCTTTAATATCTTTTCACCTGAAAAGCATACACTATGAAGATCCACTATTGTGCAAAAAATTCTAGACCAACATTCTGTTTGTTGGTGTCGTAAACATTTTTATCATGTCTTTAGAAATTACCTTATTATTTAATAACAGAAACAATCACTTATTAATTAATGATTAATAAATGACTAGATATACTTAAATGTCGACAAAATAACCATCCAAATTTAATATGAACCACCTACCTAGCTAAATAATAATAAAATGAGCTTATTCAAAAAATCTTTTTTTTTTTTTTACTAAGTTGAGATAATCGTGATATGTATTTATTTTTTGGCAATATATCATATTTTACATGGAAAATAACAAATTGTAATGGGTAACTAAGTTACCCATTCCAAAAATACCTCTGGAGGAAGTGTGTTAATTCCACATCACATGACCTGCTCCACATAATGTCATTTCCTCCTGAAGAAAACACTGACAAGACTCCAAGGTCTGTTCTTTCTCCTCTTTCTTAGTTATTTAATATAAAGTGTAATGTAAGTCAATGTGTGTATTTATTACATTCATCTCAACAGTGTTACTACACTATCTTTATAAATAACTTTACATTTCATTCAGATATGTATATGGTATCTAGAAGAATATTCCTGTAATAAAAATGGCATGTGGTGTTATGGTTATGTTGATTTTAGGCCTGAAAACAGCAAAAATGTCAACTATACTTGTCAACTATGTTACTCTGTGAAGTAAACTAAAAAAGTCCCTCAATTATAGATTGACCCAGCCTTTCCTTCCTTCCTCCCTTTGCACTTATCTTGTCTTTAACCCTTTTGTTCAGGTAGTATGAGATTTATTGCATTAATTTTCTGATGTTTCATACCAGGTTTCATTCATGGGGTCAGGGGTCACACTAAATAATGACTTCAACCTTTAGAAGACAAGTAGTTTGGTGTTTGTGTGCCTTTTAAGGCTGTGCACATATTTTCTCAGCTTTCTTGTTGTATCTGAAGGAAAGACACCTAGAAATAAATGTGTACATGTATGCTCATTTCAATTCTGACAAACAACAAAGCTAAAATTGGAATAAGACTGAATGTTTGCTATGTTAATGAATTCAGCCGCTAACTACAGGGGCAGTCTCTCCACAGTACTAAACCATAAACAAACCACTCATTGCAACCTACAGTGTATTTTTCTAGTTACTTAAACCCGGTTTTACTTGCTGTTACTATGGTAACTACTATAGTCATAGCCTGGAGATAAACCCTCCTCCAGTGTTAAAGAAAATGAAATAAATATCCAAGCTTCTACCATGTTTTATACATCTGCTTTAAACTTTAAGGGGTTCATCATTTTCCTTCAGACTCTATTGTAAGTTTTATAATTCTATCTTAGGTTCCCGGCGTTTTATGTAGGAGGGTCATGTGGTGATATAAAGTAAAGATTCTCTTCAGAAAATTTGACGTTGTTTGACCCAAAACTGTTCGTTCCTTTTCAGATACTTTTAGACTATTGGGCTGATTTATTAAAGTTTGAGAAAAACTTACAGTACACTTCAGTTGTCTGAGGTCACCTTTAGCTGTCTTCCTTTTGCAGACTTATAATGAGCCAATATTTTTATTTCTCAGTCTCTTCTCAGTACATCAGTTGAATATAGGGCATATGTACAAAATACTAAAACACTTGATACCTAAATAGCTTCCTGTTTGACCTCTGTTCCATTGACAAAAACAGCCAAAATAATAAGAAATGTTGAGTTAAACGAATGTCGGTGTAAAACAGCAGAAGATTAGAGCAGTAGGCCTAAGTGTCATAGTCTGAACCAGAGTTTAAGACATGTTAAGTACAAAGGGGGGGGGGGGGGTCCACATTGAATTCTTGATGCTGTGGTCTGTAGATGGGTTATTCCAGCTGATTGTTTTCACTTTAAATGCATTTTACATATTTCCTGTATAATCCCATTTGTATCCTGTTACACTGACAGTGAAATGTATGACCATTTTAATATTGCTAAAACAATGGTGACTGTTGTGTATAGACAATTATGCAACAGGTGAAGTGATGATGAGCAGGATCTTAGTACTAACAGGGGAAGACCTGGACGTCACACCTCCTGCCAAGATTGTTAACCATATTTATGAGCTAAAATTGTGAAAAATTAGAAGAGAATAAATAGGCTAATTAGCCTCAAAAAAGCTTAAAAAGATGGTAACTATGTCAGTTGGAACCAACATAACACATGGGATAAGTCATTTTACTTCCTTTTGTTTCCCTCCACATTTATGTACCTTTAATTTGGTTCAGACAGTGTCCAGAATGAGTCACTTGTTTTTATTTGGGGGGTTTTTTTTGGTCACAAAAAAATGTGTCTGCAGTTCTTTTCTTTTTTTTTGTTTCCTCTGTTTTTTTACTATGGGTGGATGCTATACAATGGCCAATTTAAGGTTGTGTTTGTGTATAAATTAGATTACAGAATCAGAATCATAGTTGAGATTTTTGGGCTACACCAGTAAGTGTAGACTTAGAAACACACTGAGTATGAGCAAAGGCTAATTCAGAAAAAAAAAAAAAAAAAATTAGCTGAAACCCCCATATCATGTAGCCTAGATTTCCATGAGATCAAGCAAAATGTTACTTGATTAATCAAATGCCTAAATTGCTAAATGGAAATTATTTTTATGGAAACTTTTCTTGCTCAACAAAAATGTCTACTGCAACCTGTTTGCTTCGTCTAATGTATTAATTGTGAATGTGTTTTCCCTGTTAGACATGGCATAGAGTGTTAGTGAAGTATTTTGTGTCTTTTGCTCATGAAGCCAGAAAACAATTGATAAAAATCATCCACAACAATGGAAAAAAAATAATAATCAAGATTAACTTTTTAATCCATATCACCCAGCACTGTATGCTGAGCATCTATTTTTATTTTTTTGTTTTTTTGTTTACGGCTGGGCAATGTAATGTTTAGGCTTTGGGTCTAAAACAATGATAAGGAAATATTGAAATACTGAAAAATATTATCAATATGTTCCTTATCCTTTTTGACAAAGCCAAATGCCACTGAAGCAGAGCTAAAGAGACACATCTGGTTCAGGAGATGTAGGTGAAAGACCCCTGACCTTTGCCTCATAATGGTAGGAAAACCCTGATTAGATATAATGGTACATCATCTGTGTTCACTGACATCAGTTGGTATGATAAAGGTCGTTCCATGAATTTTAGAACAGAATTTTTGCTCATTGTGATGAAAGACTTTAAAACAATGTGGTTATTCTTTGGTCTTTAATCTTTAATGAAGGTTACTGTGGCAAAAAATGAGCAGAAAAATCACCATTAGTGCATCTCTGAAATGCACATTTACTTTTCATGCAGACCTAAAAAGGCGCTGACACACTGTGTGTTTCATTTCATTACATTATTGTTGAGTGCACTGATTGCCTCATACATTCATAGGTAAACTCCCTGTGGACTAAACTCTGCACATGTAAGAAAGACCTTGATCTCATGATGTTTGGGTTTTGTTTTCCTTTTACAACAGAGTAAATACAAAGCCTGTTTGACTTACCTAACCGAACAAAACTAATCCATCTTCTTTTGACAGTTGGGGTTCAATTCTTTACCCTTATCATATTTTCTCCTTCAGTAATTGCCTTTTCTTTCTATTTCTCAGGCTCAGAAGAGGGAATTGATTAAATTGTGAGTCTCAGCGGCGAAGAAGAAGAAGAAGAAGAAAATACTCAGTCAAAGAAAAATAAGGTAATGCCCCAGAGGCCAAGTAAGTCTGGCATATAATGTATCTTTATCTATGACTAATGACAGAACTCCTATGGTGCTCTCATTACAGCTGTGCCCTTTGCTATCGCTCCCGGAGGACAGTCATTTGAATGAGATTGTACAAATGTGCACGAAACACTGCGCGGGAAAAAAAAAAAAACCTCAGCTCAGGTCTGATTCCCGTTTGACCTCAGGATGTTGGAGTTGCATCACTGACGCTAATTTTCTTTCATGTGACTGTGATGAAATGTCTTCAAACAAATGGCCAGAGGCAACTTATGGAATACAAGAGGCTGTAATTGCTAGGGGAGCCTATTAATGCTCAAACAGGGACTTTAAAACGCTTTTAAACCACGCCGTCCTCGTATCTCCCTTCATGTCTTTCCTGACATTCCCTCTCGGATACTTACCTGCCACCCTTTTCCCCCAGAGTGGCTTTCTAAACTAATTTCCCTGGAAAAAATCAATCCATTAAAGGTGGAGTCCAAGACGAACAGAAAATCAAATAATTAAGGGCGGTGTAGTGAAAGTAGCTGCTGAAATAAGCCTGTCCAATCACTTAACGCGGTGTCATTTTATATTCCTGTGAGATGGCGCCGTGTCAGGGTACAGATAACCTTTTAAAACACCAATTTACTTTTCACAATTATTTAGACTCACTCTATTAGCCAAATTACCAACTTCAAGTGATCCAGCTCTGCACACCTCCTAAGTTGTTAATTCTAGGGTCCTGCACTGCATGCTAATTAATTTTATTTAAGTGACCATATTGGCAAAATGTCAAGCCCTCTATCACCTTATATTGGACAACCAAAACTATTTCGTTTTAATTTTAAGCTGGACCCTAGTCTGGGACATATATGTTTACCATATTTGTGTTTTACTTGTGAATTCTTTCATTTTCAGACAAAACAAATCTAAAACTGTGGCATCAAGTGAAAAAATAAAATGTAGTTTCTCCTGAATCAGACAGTGTTTCACACCTGATGCTAAATAATGCAGCAGAAATACTTAAGAAAACCTAAATTCAGATAAAAGACATTAAAATACACTATTTTATGTAAAGGAGCTGATGATTATTGATGATTTGGATGAAACGTATTTGTTATTTGATGTTTTATAATGTGTTATTTGATGTTTCTATGAAGGTGTCATGGCTCTGTTAGTTTTTTTAGGACCATCAGCTTTAACAATATACAGTAACTTAACTTTTATCTACACACATCTTTCTACAACACAAATATCACTGTGGTAAAGGTTTCCAGTCAAAAACTCATAATCTTCAGCTGTAGTTTTATTACTCAAGTATCTCTGAGGCAACTTTGCAAAAATGTCATATGTAAAATGGATACTAAAAGAAAATAGTCATTTAAAACTGTTCTTTTTAGAGTTGAAATGAGCATATTTATTTCTCATTCTCTCTTTTTTTTCATGCAAAAAGAAAATACTGGAACTATGTGCACAACCTTAAAGGAGACCAAAACAACTGAACTAAACGTGTTGTAAAGGTTAAAGTCATTATTTATTGTGACCTCTGATCCCATGACAAGAAGCAGCACAAACAATTAGAAAAACTGGACATGTGTTGAATGAAACCTGGTAGAAAACAACAGAAAATTAATGTAATAAATCTCATTGTCTGAACAAAACGGTTAAAGACATGTTAAGTGCAAAGGGAGGTCACACTAAATACTATCGCTTACTGCTTATTGAAGCCGTTTTTAACCTGAAACTTTTGTTTTTCCTACCGTCCGTACTTCACATGCATCAGACTGGATCTTTATACAGGAGGTCCTCAGGTTACCAAAAAGTTCTCTTCCTACGCTGGCGACGTAACCCGAATTTCTGCATAAGTCAGAATTAATGACATCCAGCTTCATTTCCATCATAATAGCTTTCCTCTTGGCTCGACCAGCATCACTAGAAGATCCTGGTTTGTTTTTTTTGGGGTCGTAATGTGAAAAAGGTGAAGATACCGAGAACATTACGGACACTCTACACCAGGCATCAAACTCCTGTTGGTTCAGGGGCCACATCCAGCCAAATATGACCTGAAGTGGGCTGGATCATTAAAATAATAACATAATAATATATAAATGATATCAGTTCCACAATTATATGTGTA
>JAPSES010074718.1:0-10240 GCA_029822895.1 Maxillicosta whitleyi
GGTCTGCGCTCTCTGAATGCTTTTCTATTTTTAAAGGTGAAGGATGGAAATGATTCGGAGCTGAAGCAGCATTTAAAGATCTCAGTTTGAAGGACTATATCACAAACCTCAGTGAAACAACCTTGTCTTGAATCAGACACCATTAGCTGCAGTAAACAAAGCCTTTCTGGAGTGCAGACCTATCCTCAGGTAAGAGATGAGCTTACACCAAACAAATCATGTGGAAGAACTGTTCTTTGATATTGTCATGGAACTCACTGAAGACTCCTGCTGCTGCTTCTGCTGGCATCAGCTTTGTTAATGTTTGCTGTAATATGGAATATATGGAGGTTGTTTGGGATCCATAAATGAGTTTCAACATTAGACAGTGTCATTGGGTCCATTACAGCTGTTCTCAACAAAGTAGAAACTGGAAAGATTTGCCTATATGTAGATGATGGGTGTCAAAGTCATTTTATTTCAGGGGCCATATTCAACAAAATTTTGTCTGGAGTGGGCTGGACCAGTAAAATAATAACATAATAATATATATAATGTCAACTCCAAACTTTCCTTACGTGATAAAAGGATTTACATTACAAACTATCCTTTAAAACAATGTGAATAACATGTAAAATTTGTTAAGAAAAATAAGTGCAATTTTAATAATATCTTGTTTCAGTTTATCATTTCCACATGTGTATTACAACTACAGATCACAGTGGATGTAGAAATACACAAATCATTTAGTAACAGGCAGAATATCCAGTCCAATCCGACTTTATTTATAAAGCACTTTAAAACAACCACAGTGGAACAAAGTGCCATACAGGAAAATAAATAAATAAATAAATAAAAAGAGTAAAATACAACAATAGATAAAAGCAAATAGAGTAATGGTACGATTACGCTTCAATTAAAGCATTTCAGATTATTCACATTTTTTTGTGAAACGGTTTGTTTTAGTGTAAATACAGGAAAATTACATGAAAATGTTTACATTTGTAGGGACTTATGAGTATTTATAGGTTATTATGATAGTATTTTTACTAAATGACCCACTTGAAATTGAATCGGTCTGTACAGAGAGCCTGAAATAAAATGATTGTTAATAGGTTAAGTGTAATTTTTACATTTCACAAATTCATTCCACAGGCTGGATTGGACCCTGTGTCGGACAGGTTTTGGCCCCCAGGCTGCACATTCTCCTCCCCTAATATCACGTTCATTACAAAGTAGATAACACTATAGTCCTCAAATCTTAAAACATTTCTGTGAAACTACACTCCCACACATTCATGTTATAACTCAATAAATGAAAGAAGCTCTGTCATAATGTTTCCTGGGCAGCACATTCAATCAAACTGTGGATGTAAAGAAATGGGAGATGGAAAAAGCAAACCTTTCAATACCTGTTTTATAGAGCTATTAACTGTTTTGCAGAATACCTTACAAATTTTAGACTAATACGTTCATTACAAATGTGTTATTTGTTCGTGGTGTCCTGCGATCTGCAAATGAACCATTTATTTTCATGAGTGGGTTCAGTATTTAATTGCAAAAATGCAATCTAGCATCATTTTGAAATGGATAATTAGCTTCTGATAAGGTGCCTCATGTTGCCCTAATGGCTTTATATTGCACTGGAAGGGCTTGTATCATTTTATCATGACAATCCATTCTGTTTGGCTTATGGAGGTTGGATACATTCTACTTTAAACTGATTTTCTTTCATTGTTATATCTGTGTAGATAGTTTTCTGCATGCAAGACAACCATATCTGCTCTTTATGGATTTACCGTGCAGAAATGCATTTGGCCTACAAATTATTTTCATGTAAGAGAGGAATTAAATGAATGCCCCTCATTAAAGTATGTTTTTTAAGGATCAAAGCCTTCTGTAGTGATAAATGCTTACAGAGCAATAATTTTCTAAAGTAACACTAGTACACTTACTAAAGCATTGGACTTCAAAGATTTACACATTATAATTGATCCTATGCAGCTACACATAATTCAGACCGGACAGAAATTTATACAAGAATATTACTTCTTGCCTGTTGCCATTATGTTTTATCGGTTTTGTGTGCACATGCTGCGAAAACTTAACTACTGCATTAACTAGCCATCAATTCATAATATTCTATATCCGTTGGTGTAGACATCCTCAAATTATTGTGCTCGAGATTCATATTTTTCTTCCTGTATTTTCCCATTTATAGCCATGATCAAAGCATTTTGAAACGAATGATCAGTTTAGTATAATTTTTTAATGTACATTAATTCACGATAGAACTTTTACTTTGTGTTTTTAAATGTATTATAGTATGTTTTATATATAACAAAAACAGAACACCCTGCTGTCTCTTCTGAAATGAAATTCTTATTCTTATGAATGATGAGCGAACAGTGGGTGTGTCATGTAGATGGCATTAATTCATATGGAAAAAGTAACAAATTGGTAAAATAATACAAATAGAGTCCAACATAAAACCCTACAGTTTATCTATTGATCTGTTTATTTACAGATAAAGTATATCTCATATCTAATATCTAAACTGAACCTTATCTTTGCCCAACAGCCCATACATCATCTAGATGTAGTTTGCAGCGCTGCACTGACACAGACAAAGGATACAAAGAGGGTAAAAGAAGGTGTACAATATTAACTATTAATCCCTTTAATCACTTTCTATTTTAAGATGAGTGGTATACCTAGATACGACTGTAATTACATTTTTGATTAGGAGCGTTTGAGTTTAAAGGTCATCTGAAACGACTTATTGAGTGTTCTTTAAAGTAGCAGCAGACAAGCTTTAATGAATTCTGCTCCTCTGTGAATAAGTGTTGAAGCTGTCGGTCAGATAACTACTGTTTTTGTAGTTTGTTTTAGCTATAAATATAGAGTGTATAATTGAGTAGAGGCACCAGACAGTGTAAATACAGTAGCATTCTTTGAGTTCGTATAATGAAGTGTGAGAATATACAGTGATCCCTGGTAGTGTGACTGATATTGAGTGGATTACAACTGATCTGTGTCACTGATGGATTCATGACAGCCACTCATCCAGCTGAAGAGCTTTAGTAAGACATGACTTTATCTCTTCAAAATCCCTATCTGCTATCCCTTACATCAAATAGTCCCTGATGTAATAAATGACTTCCTCTCGTAGGAAACGTAGGAGTCAGAAGGCTGCAGTGTTCCTATTGGAACTGTGGTGTTGATGGTGTTTTTATATCACACAAAAAAGGTTACATAATGATTACCTTGTAGCATATTGGGTAACATTTCACAATAATGGTACATGGATTATCATGAATCCATGCATTAATTCACGCATGAAAAAAAAAAACATGAATTCATGCATGTGTTACATCATAAATCATCAGTAATGTACAAGAAATAATAACAAGTCATGTATGAATGAATGGAACACTGATGCATTAACTAATGTATTAAATAAGATAACAGAATAATCATGATTCATCTTTTATTAAGCAGGTTCATGATGTTTGTGTATGGGTCATGTTCACTTTGCTGTTACAAATGACAACCCAAAGAAACACAGAAACACAGCAGCATAAATGTGTTCTATTGAATTCCAAGTGGTGTCATCATTAACTGAGCATTTCTTCATCATGGCTTTATTATGTTTGTGCCCCGTCAAATAAAGTAGTGACGTGAGCTTTCCTAAACAATGAAAATTATGCTTTTTCATGCATGAATTCAGGATAATTTGTACCTCATTACTATAAAGTGTTACCACATATTATAATTCAAGTCATCTGAGCGGCATCCACTCATTCCCTGTGTTTTCAGGCCATAGAAAATCTACTCCATACTGCAGGATTTTGTCTAATCAGAGAAGTTTTACATATATATATATATATATATATAATTGATTACCATTACCAATAATGACCCTTAATAAATATATGATCTTTAAGTCTTAAGTTTGTTTGCAACATTTAATATTTATTTCAGCATTCATATTGTTTTCATTGTCGGTGTGAACATGTGTTTGTTAAAGCTGAGGATGTGGTGGAAGATAATGTAAACAGGGTAGGAGAAATAAGGAAAAAGCTTCAACCTACTCCTTTTCATGCTGACTTTACAAATAAATTATTGAATTAATGATGTTTGTATTATAAATTTTTACTTCATGGAGTGATTGTTGGATCTATGGGTTGGATGACTCTGTGAACTGGGTTTGTTCAGACTGAAATAAAACAATAAAACAACAAAAAAAAATTTAATCATTCCAGCTCCTGCATTTGGAGTAGAAAGATAATGATTTGGATTTTGAGACCATATGACTCTTTGTCTGCATATTAGTAGATACAGAGTACTGTAGTATATTATAGTGTAACCAAATTCCACCATCTTAAAAATCAAATCATGTGAAATGATGAGCTATATAAAAAAAGTTTTCCTAGTATTATTCCATTCTTGAAAACTTTAGCACCGATCCACCATTTGCAAGAATGGAGTGAAGTGTGTCACCTCTTTTATGTGGGATTAACTGTCATATCCATAAAGGATATTTCTCATAATGAAACTCAGATAATGTGATAGATAGACATGTAAACACACAAAAATCCTCTTGCATTGCAAATATCTTCTCCTTCAGATAAAAAAAACCCTCAAAAAACAATACATTTAGATAAAGTTAATTGTATCATTATAACTTCACTACTTGGAAAGACTTTCTGCACATTTGCAGTAAAGCTTGGCAAGCAATTTTCTGACTCTTGGTCTGCTTTTAATATACAAAATGCACCTTTGGGACTTGGATGAGAATTTTTTGTGTGGAAGTCCATTATGTATACAGCGGAAGTATGAGTAAGTCCATTACGATAGCTGAAATTAGTAACGGGGCATTTACAAGAAGGTTTATTTCACACTTCAGATAATACAGTTGTCAGGAAGTGCACAAGGACTGAAATTAAATGCTGTGTGATTAAAGATAGAAGCAGCAAAAAAGATCAAGCAAAGCATTTATATCTTCTCATAATATAGTCTTGTTTATTTCTCCTTTTTGGCATCTAACTTTGAATACACATCAACTGCTATTCTACAGGCAAATGACCTGCATGCAACTTTATTAAGTAAATGAATGAGATATGTACCATATAGTCACAATGCTTGTTATATGTGTATTATGAAAAAAAACAAAAAAAAAAAAAAACAGTGTTATCAAATGGTGTTTTAATGTGAATAATTAAGAAATGGTCTCAGTTGGTGTTTAAAATGAATTTATGATACACGTGGTCGCTTTCCTCTCCCATTAGCTGCTCACAGCCGTTACATAATAATATACATTTCTCAATTAGGCAGCATATCGACAGTATTTTTAATGGAAAAACAATGAAGTATTTAGATTGAATTGCCTATAACACGCAAACATGGTATCTAATTGCACATGCCATTATCAAAAATACACTGCGTATTTAAAATCATGGAGACAGGCTTCCCAGAGATGATAACTTTTTTGTGTCTTGTATTGCAATAACATACAAAGCACCCAGCAAAGACGTCAATGTTAACTGTACCATGGGTTAACATTCATTTATGTTCTAACGACCTGCAGGAGGAGGTTTCTGCTAGCTACTGCAACATGTGTGTGTTTGTGTGTAGCAGTGTTTTGAAGTTTACTGTTGCTTTCCTACAAATACTGTACATGTATGTGTGAGTCTTTTCGGTCCAAGTCAATCCTCTTCACAGATGAATCCCTAAAGAAACCACACATTTCATCGGTTTTTCCCTCAAAAAGTTAGAGAGAAAGTTAGAAATGCATTGACAAGACAATAGAGCTTTGTCTTCCTTCTTCTCAGACCTCAATGATGTTGATAGATGGTACAGAGGGGTGAAACTG
Source organism: Maxillicosta whitleyi (assembly GCA_029822895.1). Taxonomy (NCBI): domain Eukaryota; kingdom Metazoa; phylum Chordata; class Actinopteri; order Perciformes; family Neosebastidae; genus Maxillicosta; species Maxillicosta whitleyi. Next base: position 5,855 of record JAPSES010074718.1, read on the forward strand.
TAAAAGATGACACACACAAAAAAAAATACATTATCAACCAATGAGATAATTTGGTAACATAATAAAAGCACCGTCCCATCTGAAATCAGTAATCCAAATACATTAAATCCAAATTTCTGCAAGATTTTGGTATAAAATTTGAAACTTATGTCAAGTGACAAATTAGTTTGGTTAATGTGTTTCTATTGGTTAAAAAAAAAAAAACACATTAAGGATTTTCTTTTGAAACTAAACAGATTAAATAGCCCAGGGTAATTGGCTATTTGTCAGGTCTGAATCAAAACTTACAGAAACCTCACTTCATCAATATCCGCCCACCTAATGAGGACTGGAAAAAGAGATAAGCCAGTGCAATTAGAAATCCTACAACTTTGCCCCTTAGTTAATTTTAGCAGTGATCTTTGTTAGGTCATCACTGACGATGCAAATGGCCTTGTTTATCGACGGGCACAGGACTCATTACAGACGCCTGACTGTTACTGTTTTAAGACACATCTCACACAAACACTGAAACACAGAAAAACTATTTTTACCATTTTCATAAAAGCACAGACTTTTGAAGTTTTCTAAACATTGCATTTTCTCGAGCATACATTAGCTATATTACTATAAACAGTGTCTCCTTTGGCTGTATTAGCCTGTTTTTCTTAGTATTTTGTACAAGTAGTGTTGGCTGTGGAGCTCATAATTTTGCAACTGTTGGCTTTGTGGTAGACTTTTATTCTAGAATGCTAGAAGAGACGAAGGCCATCTGAAGTACACATGTTCATCAATGTCAATATGACACTGGACAAAATTTAAATCAAGTAACTATTCAGTGAGATATAAGAACTTAGATAATAGATCTTGAAAATCGTATTTCAAGAAATCTTACCAAGATCATTTTCACTTGTTCTGTTGGCAAATGTTTTTTCTTGAATTAAGCAAAAAATATATAAATAAATAAGTTCTTCTTATATCTAACTGAAAAGTTACTCTTCAATTGATTATGTCTTATTTTAAGTGTGATGGGATATTTTGACTAGAAATGAGAAAAATACACCTGGTAAGCTTCTGATTTTTAGCAGTGTATGCATTTAATATAACCTAATCTGGAGTTTAAATATTTAATGAATTAGTGGTTGATGAGTTCAGCCAGTTATTTCATTAATATTCACAAAGAACAACTGACCATTGTGAACATATGATAAAATAAAACAGAGATAAGCATATATGCTTTGTGCAGCCCTGTGTAAATTATGTTTGCTAATCATATTAGTGGCTTCATACGTCCACCTCACGCCTACCTTCGCCTGTTCTTTCAGTGTCATTTCCTGTATTGCTTCTGCATTTATTTTGAAGCTTCTTCAGTTTTTAGTTTTATTTTTGTAAATCGGTGTCTCTGCCTCAGTATGTCACCTGTGTCTTTTTTATTCCAGTATATACATGTATGTTTTCCATGCCAGATTGTCTATTGTATATTTGGTTTGTTTGGTGACTATAATTTTTGTCATTTCCCTTTTCTACCTCTGTCCCATATCGCTCCGTTTCTGATCAATGGGCACAGATCATTCTTGTGGATTTCAACCTGTTTGCCCCCGGCTGTTTCTCCGCTTTAGGGTCTCATCCTGTACCATTACATTTCTTCCTGGTCCTCCAATATCCCATGTTTACAACAGGTAAACATGAGTGAATTCTCAGTTTTCTTGACCAAGCTACAGATGGAGATCTGGAGTTGGTCCCTGATCACCTTCAACGGCAGCTCACTGCTCCTAATGTAAGTGCTAATGCTAGGTGTTGTGTGTATCAGAATGGTAAAAATCAGAGTGTCCTTACAGGGATAATAAATTTAGGTAATATGTAACATTTAAAACCTTTTACTGTGATTCAGTTTTTTAAAAAATATTCTTTTTAAATGATTATTAAGACAGTGAATCATTTTCAGTAGTTAACAGGACATTAAAACATTGGATTTGAGTCTGATTTGTGCCTGAATTCAGTGATGTACCCACTTTACTCCGCAGAAGTCCTCCACTGTGGTGCTCCGGTGTGCTCCTCTCTGATGACGGTTTGGCCTTCTCCTTATTGTTGCTGGAGTCATTATCCTTGATGATGTCATATTGCCGGCAGAAGAGGGCAATAACAGCTGCCAGGAGATGAGAGATGGACACACACCAACACACACACACACACACACACACACACACACACACACACACACACACACACACACACACACACACACACACACAATGAGGACAGGGATTTAGTCAGGAGGAGGCAACTGCCACTCACAGATGTGTCACCACTTCCCCTAACTGAGCACGTTGAAAGGCCATGTGAATAATGGAATTCTGCTCCCAAGGGAATATGATGGCTATGCCTTTATCTGAAAGCTTGGAAGACAATAATTCTCCTTGGAGTTTGCTTTGCTGCATTTTACAATCTGCCAGATGCAGCTCTGCCTCCAGTTTGGATAAGTACTGTACACTCACAATTGACGGCCCTGCTTCACTGAGGTTATGAATTTATATGAGAATGATATCATTAAATATTAAGAATCCCATGGTAGAATTCCTGCTAATGAGAAACAGAGCTGTTTGAAATACTGAGTAGTAATTTATTTAACTAACAAATGATTATTTATGCAGTGTATAAGCGCCCTGTACTATGTACTGTTTGGTGTCGATGTGTGATGTTGATGTTGCAGCCTGTTTCACATTTATTACAGGGTAAGACAATAGCTTTAATAACAGTGAAATTGGGCATTATTTTGCTTTGATGACCCAAACCCTAACCTACTAGCCTATGAAAGATTTAGTTTTTCTTCACTCAAATACACTAACTATGCAAAACCCCTCATTACTCAGTTTACTTTGGTCAGAAAAAACAAAGCCCTTGTGGAACTATCTTAAAGTTGCTGATGTGGGTTTTCATTTATTTACATTGAATTTTTCTCTAAAAATAGTCAAAGATTTTTTGTGTCCAGGAGTCATTCTGGATTCATTTAGATCCACTTATAACAGATGTGGTGGTCCACTGTTGAATTTTTCCTCTGTTGGTAAGATCTCAGGCCAAAGAGGAGACTTTGTGGCCAGTGTTGGACTTATCTCTCAAGCCAGACTTTACATGTTTGTGTTTATTTAATAAAATATATAGACATAGAGCTAATGGGTGATGTCACATTTCCTCCACAAACTAATAAAAAGCAATTTATAGGTAGATGTAATTAATTCAGATACAGACATCTAATGGTGAAAATTTCCATTTGCAAGCAAATTATTATTATAAATTATTATAAACAAATCATATGAAATCACCCATTAGAGCAATGGGAGAGCCAGTATTTTCTTTTTTGTTTGTTTGTTTGTTTGTTTTTGTTATTTTGTCGTGCGATTTTTGGTTCAGGGGATACTGATTCTGGCCATAGATTGTAAATAACAGAAGTTGCATCTAATGCTAGATACTAAATTTAATAAACTGCAAAAAAACAAACAAACAAACAAACTTGAAACATGTCTAGAAACATGATGGAGTTCAACCTGCTCCTTCTGTACATACAAGACAGACAACTCACTCTAAAGTAACAAAAATTAAACTATTAAAATTTATGAGGAAAATACGTAAATTAAAAATATTATACTCCTCCTCCTGAATCTTGTAAAAGGAAAAACACAAATACAGTAAATATAACAATTAGACTTTTTTAGACCTATAGTTTGTCATTTTGAGATGGATTGAATAAAACTGGAGTGTTTGTAAATGAACAACATGAACACACCACATAAGGACTTTTTTTTTTTTTTTTTAATAACTTTGACTTCTTAACTTGGAATCCTCTGTGTTACTTAGGTTCTCCTCATTAGTATTATTTAACATCTCACTTTGTTGCACTGAGGCGGGAACCCCTCCTCCTGGCAGCCTGTCAGACATGCCACTTCTCATTGTGCCTCAACACTTCATTATTCAGTTGACTTCCTCAAAGGAGCATGAATTTATACTTGGAGGGAAAGCTACGATACAGAGAAAGCTCAGGGAAGCGTGCTGTTGGTTTGACATGACTACAAAAAAAAAAAAGAAACAATCCCAGGGGATGCTCCAAATTGTCAGCCAATTGTTATTTCTGAGCGAGAGTTACTTTGGGCTTTGGAGTTTCAATTGATAGGGATCATCTGGGTGTTGTCTTGGTCGACTGAAATTTGATTTATAGCTTATTGATTTGTAAGTCAATATATTTATTTATTTAGAAATTAAATGAAATACAAAACAAAATAACATTTAAATGAACAAAATCTGTCTTCAAGTACAAACAAGTCTAAATTTGCACGTTCAAAAAGGTGTACGAAGAAGTATAAACTTATTTGATCCTACCCGTCAAATACTTACCTCTTCATTCATTAATTAAAC
>JAPSES010074719.1:0-10238 GCA_029822895.1 Maxillicosta whitleyi
TCCACCTTTAACCCTTAAAGACACAAACGTCCACCTTTAACCCTTAAAGACACAAACGTCCACCTTTAACCCTTAAATGCCTTTAATATGTCAAACAAAATAATCCCTTTGTTTAGTTCATGGGCTCACTGACTGTCTGTGTTAGTGCGTGTGTTTGTGTCTTTGTGCGTGTTTTGTGTTTATGTTTATTTTTATATGTATATTTATATTTATTTTGTGTTTATGTTCATGTTTGTATTTGTTTTGTGTTTATTTTTGTGTGTATGTTTATGTTTGTGTTTGTATTTATTTTGTGTTTATTTTTGTGTTTGTGTTTGCAGGCAGATAATGATCCCATCATCGGTTTCCATCAGATGTTCGTACTGAAGAACATTAACAACGCATGGGTGTGCATCAACGACAACTTCAGGCTGGCTGTCCACAACTTTATGTAACTGCTAAGACTCAAACAGGCCGATTTATCCAGAGACGGGGTTTGGTGCGTGATGAGAGATAATAAAGTGAAAATGTACGAGGAACACAAATATACAGGTTTGCTTATGTTTGTACTGAGTTAAATAAGGATTCATGGAGCTTCCATCTGCATCTGGTGACATGTTATTCCGCATTTAGTCTACTAATATCAAGAGTTCATAGAATAAACCAAGAGAAAAGGAAACATCTATAAACATCCGCTTCTTGAGCCCTATCCTCCCAGGTTTGGTTTGGTGTTTGGCACATTTAACTACTTATTTGTGTTACTTTGTAAAAATATGTTTCATTCCTGTGTCTGGTTTATTTCTCTAAGTGTTTGTATTTTGTGCTTGTTCATGGGTTTTAAAGTTGTATTAACCTTACAGCTAAAGATCAGCTGATAAATCTGTGACATGTTTTCAGTGTTTTTTTAATCCATGTACCTGCCGATAGTTTTCAGTGATCTGCTCATTAACTGAGAAAATTGTATTAAAAAAAAAAAAGGGCTTAAATTGAATTGAATTTTAATTATGTCACAGGTTCACATCATAAATAAGTTAGACAGATTTGATTCTTCTTTTACAGAATGTAGAACGTGTGTTTATGGTTTGGTATATGTGTGGGTGCCAGAAGATATAGACTGAATATTTGCTGCAGACTGAAGATAAAAATAGTCAAAATAACCTTAACAGATGTAAATGTACCTTCAACTTCACATGTGGACCTTAATACCATCACTGGAGAACACATCATTTTAAGTTCATTTTATGATATTATTTTAGTGTCACTTTTAGGACGGAACTGGCAATGGGTGCATTATGTGCATATATATAGTATTCATGTTTTCATTATATACGGATAGAGATGTATAAGCTTTACTGATGTCTTAGGTAGTGTATCTTAAATAAGGAAAATTAAAGCTTTATCAGCAGCATCACAGCATCTTCTGTACAGAACGGTAATTATAAAACATTAATAAATAAATAAAATGGGAAATAAACAGGAAAGTGAATATTAGAAATAATAAATGTAAGTCATACTACTACTAATAATAAAATAAAATAATAAGTTAGTGATTAATAACTTAGTGATTAAAAACTATACTAACAACGAATATAATTATATAATAAAAACAAGAGCAAAAAAAATAAACAAACATTGTCAAACATATTACTCCATTCTCTTATCTCTGTGTACACTTTGTTTGGAACTGTTTGGAGTTTGATGTCGGAACCTTTGACCAGACCCACGAACAGACCGGAACCTTTTGTCAGACGTAACGGAAGTTTAGACGGTTGCTCGGGGTGAACCAAAGTGAGCACTGACAGCATCACATCAAACAACAAATCTTTTTCCCCCCTATATTAACCCAGCCTCCCTTTCCCTCGCCCATGGCTTCCAATTCGAATATTGACATTGAGGGTGCGACCCAGCATCTCCGAGACATCCTGAAGCTCGACCGCCCCGGGAACAGCACCGGTAAGTCGGTCTGGCTACGAATGAAAAGCCGCTGCCCTAGTTAGGCCGCAAAGGCTAATTGAAGCTAGCTAGCTAAAGTGGTACCTAGCTAACCTGGACTGGAGCATTAGCGCGCTGCTGCTACTGGACTAAAGTTAAGTTAGCTGAATAGCAGTTGCACTGAATTCTCCGGGTGACGAACTACGTTGTGAAAAGGCGCAAGAACAAGACGCACACATTTAATCCGATTTGTTTTTCATGTTTTCCTGCTCAATGGCTAATGTGTTGAAGTTAGTAATGTTAGAGCGCTAACTGCGTAAGTACTATCATACATCGTCTTTGGGTTAGCATCCTGCCGAGCTAGCTTATGTCTAAGTCGACTTTCTGTTGAGAGAAAGCTGCTTCTGTTTCAGGGAGCAAACAAGGACAAAAATGTGTTACACCAGTTCTATTTAGCTGTTGTGTGTTGCTCATTTGGTTCTAAACCAGTAACGCTTCAATAGAATTGAAATGGAACGGATTTGCAGCAGGTTTTTCACTGGTGTCCTGAATTAGCCTCAGCCTCTTAATGCGTAGATAAAAGATTCGGACATTTCGTAATTCTCTGTTCGGCCCACACACTCTTTTATACAGTTTAGGATTGAGCCATATTTGGACACATTTTAGGGACTTCTTAATAAAATGTATTCCTTTCTATTTACTTCTCTTTACTGTATTTCCCCAGAAATCGCATCTATTTATATGGCGTAATAGTTTAATCACGAGTATTTAGACGTTTGTGTACACTTTCCTTTTATTTCATGTCATGTGAAACACTCGGGCTTCATTCGAATTAAACGTGTAATGAAATCAGAAGAATGTGTAACTAGTTTCAGATTCAATAACAGTGCGGTTCTTCTGGTCCCCCTGTTGGGTGTTTGTGTTGTTCCAGTGATTTTTTTATTTATTTAATTTTTTTTAAACCCCTGCAGTACTCAAACTATTTATAGCAAGAGAGATGTACAGTTAAATTAGAGGAAGAAATGTAAACTGCAACTGATAATTTTCATGATAATATGGTGTAAAGGTCATGGATTTGTTGCTCTGATTGCAGCACCTGTTTCTTTTAGTGTAGTCATCACTGCAACAGGGAAGCTATTTTGTAACTTCCCTTTCACTCTGGTATGATTATCCAGGGAATGCAAATAATGCTTTCCAAAATAAAATGCCACTCCTATGTTGAATCTGTATGGTTGACTGTAGTGCTGGCTGTGAATTTATGTCTGTGCTCAGATGTACAGACGAATGATGGACAGAGAAAGTCATCTTTCAACGGAGAGCTGAATGGATTATTGGGAGCAGCAGGACTTCTGGGAAGCAGCGACCGCACCGCCATGTCAGATTCTACCAGACCCATCTCTCAAGACATGAGCACCGCACAGGACAGTCAGATACTGTGAGGAAACACCAAGTATCCACACATTTCAGAAAGTGCACATTTACTGTACTTCAGGAGTACGCAGACTTTATCTGATGAAGTATAAACCCCAGAAAATTATGAAATATGACATTAAATATCCGTTCTCTACTTTCAGCTGCCTTTCCGGTGATGATGGGTCCACCTGCATTCCCATTATCTCCAACAATGTAGAGATTGTGGCAAGTCAAGACTCCAGCATCAACAGCAAAGCACGCGGCAGCAACAAGGTGAGAATCCAAAGCTATCAGCCTTTTTTTTGGGGGGGGGAATTTTATGTAGAAATCTTGTATTTTATTGTTTCATTAAAGCAATTTTTTGTGACATTTTTTGTTTTCACACTACCAAAAGGATTTTAATCAAATATTTATCCTTACTTTTATTTATTTATTTAACCTTTATTTTACCATGTAAAATCAATTGAGAACAGCTTCTCATTTACAATGATGACCTGGCGTGTGTTTTCCTCTTAAATGACCCAAATATAACACAGAACATATTCGTGGTACTTCGTATCCCAATTCTTTTTCCACGTTTATTATTCCAATATTGGGATCATTTCTCACACTGTCATAAGTCGTGTGCATGTCTCACATCCTGCTCACCACACAACCTCCAACAGCGCTGATGTAACGATAGTGACGCCTTTTAGATCTTTGGTGTTATGAAAAAAATGTCATTACGTTTTTCCAACAAAATATTTTTCAGTTTCTGCAGTTAGATGTAGGCACTTGAGTTTCCCATATTACATACCACTTCATTTAATTCTACCACCAGTGTTTTACTCCTTTTATCTCTAATATACAGACAGAGTTTTCCTGTTCGACACTAATCCCTGATACAGTTGGATTTCACTTTATGAAGGAAACGTTAACTGGCCTGCTTTTACTACTCATATTAAATAAAAGTAAGTCATGAACTGTCACAGATTATTAACTTCTTTTTTTTTTCTCATTCAGGTGAAGATTCAACCAGTTGCAAAGTATGACTGGGAACACAAGTATCACTATGGACGCCTCATAGCCGTGTCCAACTCCTTTGTGGCTTATGCTATTAGAGGTGAGACTTTAACCTGTTAAACCCTGGTTCCTTTGTTTCCGGTCTGAATCATTTCAGTGTAACACAAAACAGTGGGTTAGTCATTAGCAGGAGCTTCATTCATTTAAAACCATGTTATGATCAGAAAACGGCAAAGATGAGACAATATTTGTAATCATCGCTTAATATTGTGACATTTACTGTTGCTCTTTTTTGTCTTATTCAGTGAGTTTTATCAGTCAGTATTAAGCAGCGAGCCATGAATCTGTTAATTTTCCGAAAGCACAGCCAAAAAATAAAAAAAGATGCAATATATCATTTGTTTATCGTGTCACAGCCAAATTTTTTTTATTTAAATCAATCTATTTTTCACAAAAATGAAGCAAATCCACCATTACCTCTAGAAGGTTTGTGGGTGCGTCCTGATGACATGTGACTTCACAGACGGAGCCTCTCTGAAACTCTGTTTGCATGTGTATAAAAGTGCACGTGTCAAACTAACCCTGTGAAGTCAGTGGTGTTGAAGCACAGTTCCAGGACAACTATGCAAACTGAATGTTTGGGCTGTTTGGTGTGTGTTCGCTGCAGGTACAGATGGAAAAAAAAACAGGCTTCAAAGGGCATTTACTGCAAACAGGAAGTGTGTGAATGACAGAACATGTGACTGTGTTTCTATTGGTGGAAAAGTGCATCACACGGACCACAGACGTCCATACTGTGTGTAATTAAGTAACTTTTATACCTCGTCGTCTCCATCGAAGTCACTGAAAAGTAACTAGAATTGTATTATTTTCCGCTATTATTTTCATTATTTAATTTATTTCTAAACTATTTTTGTACATGGTTGAATAAAGGTTTAAACTGTTCAAATGTTTGTATACTGAACAGGATCTGATCATACATTCCACCCTGTTCCTCCATTTCTGCTGAATACACTGTTACCGGCACAGAAATAATCCTTGTACTTTCGGATCTGCTTAGCGCTGGGAAAAGTGTCCCACGGGTCTGTTTTCTGAAGTTCACCAGACCGTTGGCCTGGTGTACATGTTTGACTGATCTAGTGCCTGTTGGGTTTTGTTTGTTGAGCCTTTAGCTGATGTTCCTCTGGTTACGTGGAGGTACAATGTGTACATCACTAAAAGCGTTGGGTGGTGTCACCGTGGCAACAGATGGAAATGTGGGCAGCTGGATTTAAGAGGTGGCTTCAAAGTGCAACTTTACAAAAAAAAAAAACCCCAGCGTCAAATAACACAAATGAATAAAAGTATAAGTAGGTGTTGACAAGTTTTCTATAAAATCCACCAATATGATCATAATTTATTCACAGTATAAAATCTACCGCTAAAGTATGTATAGAAGGACAACAGACCCGCTTAACTTTATGCCTTTGTCTCTTGTCAGTTAAATCAAATGTGTCTTTTCTACTGTATGTATATATATATATATATATATATACAGGTGTATATATTTACAGCTATGAAGTGTATTATGGTATTGATAATCATTGACAGTTTCTTTCCTGCTTCTTTTCATTGTACTCATACGTAGCTACGGTAACACAATAATTTCCCTTGGGATTAATAAAAGACTCTGACTAATAAGTTTTATCCTCACTGTGCAGGACTGTTGTTTTTTAGAAGTCTTTACAAGTCCCACGTGTGTGTGTGTGTGTGTGTGTGTGTGTGTGTGTGTGTGTGTAAGTCCAGGCTGTTTGAGTCACCCTTCTGTTCCGGTCTTTTCTTTCAGGAGCCAACAACCATGCGATGATCCGTGTCCTGAGTGTTAGCTTCGGTGAGCGCTCCTTATTAAAAGGCTTCACCGGGGCAGTCACTGACCTGGCCTTCGCCCACCTCGACTCCTCTCTGCTGGGATGTGTGGACGAAGCTGGAAACCTGATGGTCTGGCAGCTCACCTGCACAGGCAGCAAGATCCTGTATCCTGTCATGTACCAAGAATAGAATAGAATGTCACTACACAGGTGGTGGACTGTACAACTACTAACAACACAATAAAATACAGACCTGTATTAAAAAGATTTAAAATGGGGCACAATAGAAACATCTGCGAATTAGAGATGCACTGTATAACGAGGTACAGGTTTTATAAATATAAACATAGTATAGAACAGTGTAAACATACATGGGTTCATATCCAGGTGATCCAGTGACCACAAAAGCATGTGACGTGGCTGCACAGGCCTGCGTGTACGTGTAGGATGGTTCATACGTCCACTGTTGGCCACACCTCCTACTGACATGATGTTCAGTACACATGATCAGGAGGATGGTGCCATCTCCAGGTAAAATCCTCCTGGTCGAATGTTATAAACACAGAAAGGGGGGGGGGGGATTAGGAAAGGGAGGGGGTTTTCATGTTAGATTTTTAATACTTGAAGCAGTCTTTATTTGATTTTCCTTCTAATTCCCAACTGTTGTTCTATTATCATCTATCGGATGATCTGCCCACATTAAAAAAAATCAATACTTAAATGATTTAACACATGGAACACTGAATTTCAGAAAACTCTGATCAATAATTATAAATAGTTATTTAATTAAATAATTATGCAGACATAGGTAGTGGGACCCCTTCATATAAAGTTTAAAGGAAACAGTCACTGTTTTCCCTTCGTGCTATAGTTTGTGCTCAAAGTGAGATCTTCCTGTTGGTTTTTTTGCAAAATATATTTATTGGAAAAAATATCAATTGACAATTTACAGTTATGTCATACAATTTTCCAGTTTTGCCTTTTCTTCAGGGAAAAGAGACAAGAGAAACAAAACCCTGTGGACTTTTAATGGGACCACATGGTTTTCAGCGACCGAACCCATGAGGCACATGTTGTATAAATAGTTCTTGGCACAGGAGGGTGTTCAGCTTCAGAGGAAAAGTCCTGTGTCACTTCTACCTGTTCACTTCACACTGGTGATACCATTAATAATCCATCCAGGTTCAGTGAATGGTTGGAACTAATATGTTGGGGGGGACTTCTACTCTGGACCAGTCACCCACCTCTCTTGAATCTCTCCAGAGTGGGGGGGGTCCAGTCCTGGTCCTGGAGCTCTACTCTCCTGCATGTTTTAGATGTGTTCCTTTTCCAAAGCACCAGGAGCCATTACATCAGTGTCAGGCTTCTGTGGAGTTTGATGATGAGCTGAGCATTAATGGAACCAAGACTGCTGGAAGAGGGAACCATTAAAACATGCAGGACACTGGTCCTCCACGACCGGATTCGGACGTCCTTGTTTTAGAGGTGTCCTTCCTCCAGCACACCTGACAGTTGTCATCAGGCTTCTGCAGAGGTTGATGATAGGACTACATTTGAATCAGGTGTGTTAGAAGAAGGACCCATTAAAACAGGGGTGTCCGATACTGGTCCTCAAGAGCCGCTATCCTGCATGTTTCAGATGTTTCCCTCTTCCAACACACCTGATTCAAATGATAAGCCTCATCATCAAGCTCTGCAGAAGCCTGATAATGACTGTCAGGTGTACTGGAAGAGGGAACCCTCTAAAACATGCAGGACAGTGGCCCTCAAGGACCAGGACTGGACACCCCTGATCTAAAACATGCAGGATAGTGGCCCTCAAGGACCAGGACTGGACACCCCTGATCTAAAACATGCAGGACAGTGGCCCTCAAGGACCAGGACTGGACACCCCTGATCTAAAACATGCAGGATAGTAGCTCTGGAGGACCAGGACTGGACCTCCTGCTCCAGATCCGCCCCACAGATTTGTTCCAACCTGTTACTGAACCAGCCCATTTTGATGAGCATCCAGGTGCATGGATAATTAGTGGCGTCACCTGTGTTCCTGGTAGAACGAGACATGACAGGACTTTAACTCTATGAAGCCGGGGTACCCACCTCTGGTTATCCCACTTAACTGTCATAGAACCTGAAAAGGGTTTACAGTTCTGGATGTGCAGCTTTAGGTCCCAATAAGTTTATGTCACTGCCAGATTCTGTCCTTGTGGATTTTCTTAAGGATGAGGAGCTCAACACAGGATCCCCTGTGATTGTTCTGACACACGTGCTGTCGCAGGCAGCTTCTGTCCACAGCAACAAGCATGTGTTCTTGTTTTGTCTTAACTCAGTTTTTAAAAAGAGATCAAATGGTGGTTCATATTCGACGGCCGGAGGACACGCCGCTGAACTCCCACCGGCGCCTCATTTGGTGCCCGTTCATTCTGGATGACAACGAGGAAAACCAGGACGACACCAGCCAGACGTTAGCCCTCCTACATGAAGACCGGGTCAGTGTTTACGTCATAAACACTTCTGACGCCCTTTCGACATATTATTGCAGCGTGATGTTTCAGAAAACCCAGAGGGAACGTGTCCATGTTTCCATTGAATTAAGTGAATCTGAAGCAAGTGTCAGAAAAGAAAATAAGAATTAGGTGCATTTCTGTCAACTGGAGTAAATGAAGTAAAAGCCTGAGAAAAGGAGGGATCATTTGGCCTCATCAGTCCACACGTTCCCAATACTTTCACCAGCCACGTTTCCTGACATTGTGAGAATATTCAAGAAATCGATAACTATAAGTTTTAAGACATTTAGCTTCATAATTTCATCTGCTTTCAAAGAAGACTAAATTATTTATAGTTTTGATCTAGGAGTATGTGTGATACAGAGTTGTTAGGATTATTGCTAAACATATTTTTTCTTGTTTTATTCAACCTTTATTTAAGTAGGTTTGGTCCCATTGAAAGAGCGAACTTTGTGAAGGGACACCTGGACATGAGGCAGCGAAGCAGTTACATAATTATATGGAACAAATGAAGCTGTAATGGACCAACAGCCTTGATTCTAGAGTTTTAACGCTCTTTAAAATCAGTCAAATAACCAGTGATTGTAGATGGAGCTTAGACTGAAGCTGGTCCAGGCATCAGGAGCCGAAAACCTGAATAATATGTTTGGTAAAGTCCGTGTCTCATGTCCATTTTCCACATACAAGTATATTACACATAAACAAACAATATTATTTTCTATACTTGCTTAAATGTCAAGCATGACTAAACTATAAAAGGCAAATACTTCTGTTTTCATAATGGATTTACAGAAGCATTAGACAAATGTTACCATTAGAGCAGACATGACGTTTCATATGTTTACATTCAAATTCTAATTTACATAAAGTGGAGTTATACATCTGCTGTTGGAAAAAGCATTTCAGCATAAGTTCTGTTGTAAACTCTTCAAAAAGCCAAAAGGTTCCTCTGGAAGGTTTTTATCTGTAATTGATTAAGCTGCGTCTTTTTCATTTTGTCATATCCATCAAACCTTTCTGATGCAATAGTTGAAAATGTACCTGAAATATGATGATGAAACCACCGCTGGTCAAACGGCTTCCATCGACATGTAGACAGAGACGCTTTTTTTCCCTCCAGCCGTAGAGTAGGTCCATTTTCTGCTTTTTCACTGTGTACTGTACTGTTCTAAACAATAAGGTGTCATCTGTGAACCTGTCGCAGTACACGGGTCATTGTTTCTGGTTTTGTTTTTTTAGGCTGAGGTTTGGGACCTGGAAGTCCTGCGAACGAACAACAGCAGTTGGCCTGTTGATGCCACCGAACTGAAAGAAGGTCTGATCACCATCAAGGGTCACACGCAGGTGGGCGTCTACAGAGCACACTAATACACTACTTAGTTAGTTAGTTAGTTAGTGTAGTTTTATAGATCTACAGAGCACACTAATACACTAGTTAGTTAGTTAGTTAGTTAGTGTAGTTTTATAGATCTACAGAGCACACTAATACACTAGTTAGTTAGTTAGTTAGTGTAGTTTTATAGATCTACAGAGCACACTAATACACTAGTTAGTTAGT
>JAPSES010074720.1:0-10238 GCA_029822895.1 Maxillicosta whitleyi
CGATCTCTGGGCAGATATTTGCGGTGCCCGGCAGACATAATAAAAAATAAAACCAGAGGGGTGGGTAGGAAAATCTATTAAAGGGACTTATTCACATCTTGCTTTTTGGGATCGTTGAATAACAACACGTCTATTATCCAGGAGCAGAACATCAGCCAAAGACGTGAAGTTTAACGGGCAGGAAACAAGAGGAGGCATTTTAACGGCCGCAGCTCATCCACTGTGGAGTCTGTTGTGTGTTGGTTTATTAGTCGTGCAGCGGGACCGCCAAAATAAAATACCTATAAAAGTCCAGTCGTTATGAGTCTGGTGGCTCTGGTGAAGGTGTCATTGTGTTTTTAAAACTAAAAAAAAAAAAAAAAGATAATTAGCATAAGTGTTCAAAAAAATATATATATAATGACACGAGACAGAATTAAACAATCAGATCAATTTGTAGAATTTCAACGACAAAAACACTGTAATTAAGGATCGCATTTGGAACAGGAAGGAATTGTTTCAGAAAATTAAATGTTAAAAAAATGTATTTTATATCATAAGATGAAGTGGATTTTAACCAGAAAAAATGCAATAAAATTTTAATATGAAATGAAATTATAAGCAATTATGAATAAATTATGTACAATATGCAATAAAACTACATATTGCACCCAATTTATTCATACAGAAACTTCAAAAATGTAATTAATAAAATAGTTTGTGGATGTCAAACATAAATATACACTTAAAAAGTTAGAAACTTAATAATGACATTAAGTTATTTAATGTCTAAAAGTTGAAATCTCATATTGAAATGGAGATTATCATGTAAAAGGATAAAAAGGATGTACATTATATATAAATAAACCTTGAACAAGACAAGAATAAAAGGCAATACAGTGTCAAATGTGAAAATATACTTTTATTTTACACATTTTTATGCTTATTTATTCACAAGCATGAGATTAAGGCAAAATAAACTTAAAATCACGCAGGACACTTCACTTCAGAATATGTATTTTTCATTTAAAAAAAAAAAAGACATGGAATGTGCAGTAAAATAAATATGTATATCTTCAAAATAAATTCACAAAATCAGACAAAAGAAAGAATGCAATGAATAAAATTACTTAAAAGGCATCAAATAAAAGAAAATGTTAATGAATATTGCTGAAAAAATGGAAAGAATTGTATAAAATCATAGCGTACAAGGTCAGAGGCTGTTTGAAACTTAATATTGAGATCAAGTTATTTAATGTATAAAAGTTGAAATCACATATTGAAATGTAGTTTATCATGTAAAAGGATCAAAAGGATGTAAATTATATATAAATAAATCTTGAACAAGACAAGAATAAAAGGCAATACAGTGTCAAATGTGAAAATATACTTTTATTTGACACATTTTTATGCTTATTTATTCATAAGCATGAGATTAAGGTAAAATAAACTAAAACTGTCACTTCAGAATATGTATTTTGCATAAAAAAAGACACGGAATATGCTGTAAAATAAATAAAATACATGTAAATCTTCAAAATAAATTCACAAAATCAGACAAAAGAAAGAACGCAATGAATAAAATTACTTAAACTGCATCAAATAAAAGAAAATGTTAATGAATATTGTTGAAAAAATGGAAAGAATTGTATAACATCATGGAAAGTTGTAGTTTTTGCATTAAAAAAAAGACACGGAATGTGCAGTAAAATAAATAAAATACATGTAAATCTTCAAAATAAATTCACAAAATCAGACACAGTCTTTGTGAAGGTGACCGTGTCTGCCTCAGCGGTGACGCTCCGTCTCAGCTGTGACGCTCTGCCTCATCCTGGCGGCGCGTGTTAATTAACTCAACGCCATTTAACAATAATAACAGACCTGTTTAATAGAAACGAATGACCGTCGTTACACAGCCAGGTTCTTCCAATCCAAGCCACTCTGAGAAAAGAGGTCAGCGGGACGACAGTGCTGACTTCCTGCAGGAAAGTGATAAGTGAGGCTGTCAGGAAACCCAAGACCTGCTGCGTGGACCGACCGCTGCCAGGAGGAAAGTGGAGCGAAACCTGTGAAGAAGCAAACATCTACTGTCGACCACCGGCATCTACTGCTGATCCACTGAAACTATCTACACAGTTAAGAATTCATGTAAAATACAGTTCACGCTCGTCAGATATGACCATATGTGGACGTTCAGAGGCTCAGTGGTTACCATGGAAACACCATCATCTTCTACAGCATCGATTCACCAGTAAAACCCATGGAGTTGGATCAGTGACAGTGGATGGAAACAGTTCAGTTTATGGTAGATTTTGTAGAAAAATCATTTGATAAAATAACCTTTGAACTTGTAAAACACTATAAAACAACCACACTGAGCCAAAGACCAAAAAAAAAGAATAAAATACCAGAAAAGATTTTTTTTTTTTTAAACTGTACACAAATAGAAAACACTATTGTACAGAAGAATAAATAAAACCTAAATAAAAGAATAAAAGGCAATTAAATCAAGGATTTTAACTGAAAAATGTCAAATACAGCTGATAGTTTTAGAGTAAATAGTGATGTTAGAGTTAGAAAAGGTTCCATTTGTTCTCACTGAAATGGTTCCAAGGGTTAAAGGGTTAAAAGTGCAGGTGTAACAAACACTCAGTGGAATATACTGTGATGATGGGACATGTCAAACCTTCAGGATCAAGTGTCTGTTGGTAATTTCCCAGTTATTTCAGAATATGTAAAACAGGAGTGCGTTGGGTCTGGCACTTGTTTTGTTTGTGTTTGTTGTCTCACACATTCCTCACATCCGCCCACTTTCCTATCGAGCCAAAAGAGCGTTGGATGAGCTGCTAAAGCCCAACGCCGGATCACTTTTCAGGAGGAAATTGATCATTTACATAAAACTCAGCGGTGACGTCGTCCTGGTTGTGTTTGTATTTAACCCATAAAGACCCAAATATTTATGTGTGTTTCTGTACAACACTGTGGTTGTTTTAAAATGCTTTATAAATAAAGTTGGATTTGTTTTACTTATATTACTCTTAAAACTGTACCATTTTGTTGTTTTGTTTCAGCTTTACTTTTTGTAAACAGTAGTTGTTGTTTTCACCCATATTTAATATAGAAATCCAAACTACCTGTATGTATATACAGGTAGTCCTCGGGTTACGACGTACCTAGTTTACGTTATTTAGACTTTACGACACCTAAATCTCGTTCCTCCCGTACTGTACGTATAGTAAGTACAGTATCTTATTTTTTTATTTATTTTATTAATATGAAGTATAATACATGTATTTGGATAGTTATTTACAGATTTAGGGGTACTAAAGGATTAATTCCGACTTAACTTCCGGAAATTCAGGTTACGTCGAAAGCATAGTAACGGAACTCATTCGTAACCCGAGGACTACCTGTACTATGTTCTGTTAATGTTGTTTTTTTTCTACTTACTACCTGGAACCTGAGTCAAGTCGAGCTGATTCCAGGTAGTAGAAACGTAAAATACAGTACGAAAATAAATGGCAATAATTCACTTGAGACTGACAAAAAAAAAAAAGGTTCTAAAGTAGTGACAGCAGGAGTTCTGGGTCTTTAAGGGTTAAATCCTCAGCCTTGCTCAGAGGCTGGTCTGATCCGATAAACCCAGTTCTGTACGTAGTGTCCTGTGCAGTCGAGGCTCCAGAGGAAGCATCCCTGAGTGATTGTACTCCTGTCATCTCTCAGGTATGTATCCAGGTTGTTGGAACAGGTTTGTGCTTGGCGGCTGGGTTTTCTCCGCTCAGCTGCAGGAGATTAATGAGCTGTCAGCGGCGAGGGGAGCCGTAAAAGACAGCCTTCCCCTGGTCCGAAGAAGATAATGACTGTTGATCAGCGGCGCTGTAAGTGGAATACCCGTCCACCTGTCTGTCCGCTCATCTGTCTGACGGCGAGGCCGCTGACATCCCGCCCATCTGCCCATCCATCTGCCTCCGTCAACGTCAGGAATGTTCCGGCGTCGGCCTTATTTAAAACCCTGTTCCCCATCATTCGTGATTATGCGTGGAAAAGCTTCACCGAGTTCCGGAAACTTCCTCCTCCATCAATGAAACCGTGGACGCTTGTGAGAGCTGCAGGAAACAGAACCCGGCTTCAGAAATGAGGTTCTTATAGAAGTAATTATATGCGGCAACAAAAGTAATGATGCGCTCATCACGTACTGCGCAAATGAAATTATGATGCCTTCCGGTGCTGTCGGGAAAATGAAGCGTCTACTTATGCAGTGGAAGTTACCAGTGTGTTGTGTTCAAGTACTTTCACTAACAGCATCATAGCATCATGTTTGTTTGTTTTACATAACTCTACTGTTGTGAATGGATAGCTTAATGGTTAACACTGCAGACTTTGGTGGGGAAGGTTGCCAGTTCGAATCCCAGGTAGGCCCTTGGGCAAGGCCCTTTATGCTATACATGCCTATATACCTTATACGCCGCTTTGGATAAAAGCGTCAGCCAAATGTTATGTAATTACGGACAAATATTCAGAAAATATTACTAGTAACATGACAGATCTGTGTGTGGAGGGCGTAGTGGTCAAACAGTTCTAAGTGACTAAGTACCTGCTGCCCCCCCCCAAAAAAAAAACAATAAAAAATTTATGACTGAGCAATTTTCTGCGGGGAACAGTGAAGGGCGTGGCAAAAACTCATGAGGTCCAGACATCAGAAAATAGCTCAAAACATGGAATATCAAACAGGATTCAACGCTGGAAGGTCACACAAGACGCTGAGACGAACTGGCAACAAGAACAGCACAAACGTGGGGTTTAAATACACAGGAGGAGGAGATGACCAGACACAGGTGCAGCACATTAGGGTGGAGTCAGGTAATCACACAGGTGGGAAAATCAGAGAACAGGAAGTAAAGACAACAGACACCACACAGGAGAAGACTGACAAAATAAAACAGGAAGTGACAAGACACAAACTAAAGACTGGAGGCAGGTGTGACAGGGTTAACACCATGAGAGTGTGAATGTGAGAGCAAATGAAGAACAGATCAATAATGTACTGCACTTTAGGTGCCTTGAAAAGAGCAATAGAAATCTAATCCATTATTATTATTATTATTATTATTATTATTATTATTATTATTATTATTACTATTATAAATGTAATGTTATCAACGCTACTGCCAAGATTCAAAGTCCAGCTTCAGTGACGTTACCTACTGCCGGCAGCAGAAACATGTTCTGTAGGTGATGATACTGATTTAAATAATAATAAATAATAAATAATGTTTTTGTTCAACTGAAATAAAAAAAATATATATATGTTTGTGAAAAAATGTGGAAAATGGCTGACATTCAGGGACAAAGTATCTATTATGGAGCTTAAATACTCTGACACTAACACAGGCTGTTGTTTGTTTTCCTGCCTTTTCCACCCGGAGGAGATTGTGTTGCACTGTTAAAATGAGAAATAAATAATAATAATAAAAATTAAATATTTATGAATGTTTTTGTAAAATGACTTAATGTGGGGCGCCACCCTAGCGCCCTCTACTGATGACAAACCTCCGATAAACAGACTGATATATTAGTCTGTTTCGTCGATAATGTGGAACTGAATAAATAAAACAAACTGAAGCAAAAGTGACTCCAAAAAAAGTCTCAGATTCCACAAAAATAACCTGTAGCCTTAGAAAGCCTTTGAGCATCTTGCAGTTGAGTTATATAATCAGGATGTGTTCACAGCGCTGCAGCCCCCCCCCCCCGTATCAAAGCTGAGTGGGTAAAAAAGCTGCAGTCTGACTTCTGAGCCTCAGGAGACTTCCAACCCTCCAGAAGTCTGCCGTCGTTCAGACTTTGTTCATAATCTGCAGTTTTTCAGGAGGAAAACACGTTCGGCTTCCACTGTGTGTTTTCTACGGTGGTCTATAAGGTCCGAACGCACAGCAGTGGCCCAGTGAAAACAGCTGCGAGTTCAGAAACCACGCAAATATACAAACAAACACCGTCTGAACCAGGTACGAAAAGACGAACGTGGTGCAAATGAAGACAGGTGTCACATGACCACACATCGCAGTGACTTCAGTTCGTTCCCGCTGTAGTTTGAAACCCTGTTAGTCAGCTGTTCTCTCCATCTGTGCACTGAACTGTTATGCTGACTCCGCCCCCCCACAGGTATGGAGCGTGTCCATCGTACCGACTGGTTCTGCAGCGTTTTTCCTTCGCATCGTTTCTTTATTTGCACAGAACTTGATGATTATGCAATTACGGGCCCCTTGAAAAAATAATGGTTATACATACTACATAAATTATAGGTGGGGGGGGCGCTATTTAAACAACATCACTTACACTTACGATTGGGTAGCTTAGTTACCCAGTCGATGGCCTGTTCACGACCTAGGTGGGCCCTTGGGAAAGGTCCTTTACGCTATATATCCCAATGTAGCCACAAGGGGGTAGTGCCTCATTGTGCAGGTTCCAAGCCCGGTTGTGTCAGGAGGGGCATCCGACGTAAAAAACCTGTGCCAATGGAAGACCCCGGAAGGGAAAAAGCCAAAAGAAACTTACTCTTGTGTAAAATCAAAAGGTAAACATTCACCTCCTGACTTTTGTCCCTCTCATCTTTCTGTTATTATTAGTATCGTTGGTTATTTATTTATGTATTTTTGTTCATTATGTTTTTTTTATGCTAATCATCACTGTTATGACTACCGTTGCATATAGTCACTTTTCCATTAGGGTAACACGCAAAACTTTACCGATATTTCTTTGGCGTGTTCTTAATATTATTTAAGGTTTAGAGGAAACTACAGACGAGGCCCTTCTATCTTTGGATGACGAAAAGGATTTTGATATGGTGGAACATGTTACAACCAATTGCGATAAAGAGAGTATGTCATAAAGGCTGCCCACTTTCACCGCTATTGTTCACTTTGGCAATAGAACCTCTAGCAATAGCAATAAGAAAAAATACTGAAATAGGTGGAATATTTCTTGGCAATACTGAGCATAAGGTTGCACTTTATGCAGATGATGTAATTTTATTTGTTTCACAAATGAGAAAAAACATCTCTGCCATACCAGATCTGATAAGCAACTTTAGTAAAATTTCAGGCTGTACAATTAACAATACTAAGTCCTCTGTTTTACTGCCCAATGAAAAAGTTATTGTCATTTGAAATGGTGGATCATTTTAAATATTTAGGTATAGAAATTTGGTGCAAAGTTAATTTGATTGTCAACTTTACCGATATTTGCTAAATGTTGAAAAAACAGAAGTGTAAAATGTTGTTTTTTCCATTAAATCACAAATGCGATGATTTATTTATTATTGTGAGATGACACAAGAAATCATTCCATAAACATAAACATGTTATTTACAAATACATTCATTATTATTCCATTGTTCCATGTACCATGTTAATGTTCAAACTCTTCTTCTTACGTACCTTCTAACGGTCGTCCACATCCAGATTTTTTTTAGTCACATGACTCTATTTGTATAAAAAGGTATTTTCGTTGTAGTTTTGTGTAATAGAACAATTTTGCAAAGCCTGAAAACCAAAAAATTTTAAATGAAATTGTCATTTTTCCATTTGGTAAATTTTTATGCGCACGTTATATTTGCGATATTTGAAGGTCAATTTTAAAGCAACTAATGCCTTTTTTTTTTTCTTTCTTGGCTTTTTTTAAATAATTTATTCTTGTTCCCAACTCAAATACAAATGTATAATGATGAATATGTAATTAGTCTCTGTTTTTGTCTTGGATTACTTGTTGTCATGTCCTTCACATGTACTGTTCAATTAATAAAATATAAATAAGTAAAAGTAGCGGCTCATCACACATTTGTGAGGCGAGAACAAGGACAGCAGTGAGACCAGATCCAGTTCTGGTTCCTGTTCCGTGGACCAGATCATTTGGCTCAACTCGTCTAGAGCTGGCATTTACAGATCTTCAATTAGCATCAGTTCATGGACGGACGGACGGATTCATCGAAATACAGCAAAATATTCATCTATGGTTGTATAATCCGGAAAATACGGTACATTAATTGGAACCAATTTAACACATTTGTTTTATCAGGTAATTAAAAAATATATATTATTTAATAGAACATCCTTGGACAGTGTTGGTTTAGTTTAGTTTGTTTTTTATGTGTGTTTGAACGTCTTTTGCAGTGACAGTATTTTAGTTTTTTTGTTTTGTGTTTGTTTTTTTTGTGTTTTTATTTCATAGACTGTCCTTTGCAGTGGAAAATAGGGTTTTTGTGGGTTCTTTTCATATATATATATATATATATATATATATATTAGTTTGTGTGTGTGTTTGTTTTACAGAATATTATTTGCAGTGGACAGTGTTTTCATTATTTTTATTTTAAGTGAACCTGTGAAACTTCATCCATTAAAGAGGACAAACATTGGCTGCTGGATCTCAGGCAAATATATCCTGTATTTTACTGAGGTCAGTTATGATCCTGATGCTTGTATCAAATAAAATAAACTGTACAAAGCAGGACTCAGACTAATAAAACTGTCTGAATAGTGTGGTCAAAACAACATCCTTTTATACTGTTTTTGTTTTTCTCATTAAAAATACGGAGAAATCACATAGTTTACAGAAGAAGAAAAAACACTCACGCCTTCAGAAAACACAAAACGCAGGACGTGGTGGATCGTGTCGGCACCAAAAGTGGAGCATCAAGTGTGTAAATACTTGACTGAAGATGAAACCTGCACTTATGATCCTTCAGTTCCATGTGAAATCCATCCGAGGTCCAAGTGTCGAACACGCCGAGGAACCGTCTTTCTTTAGAACCACTACAAAACTCTCACCGGAGCGTCGTGACTCAGTGGATGGAGGACGTTTTTCTTGATGTTCAGCGCCAAACAAAGACGCGTTGCACAAAGTTCGCTCTTGGAGACAAACCGAGTCATGTGATCTGTTGTGATGCGGGTCGTCTCCACAGAGCCAATTAGCGTCTTCACCAAACAGCCGCCGTAACGCAGTGGAGATGGCCGCGGGCGGGCTTCCAGGCCACGTTCCGCACCACTTCTGTTTTCCTAATTAATTTCCAGACTGACATTTCAATCCTTTTTATGCCACACTTAAGGGTCCAGCGTGTACGATTTGGAAAGATTTAACTGTAGAAGTGGAATATAATCGAAATAAATGTGTTTTCATTAGTGCGTAGACGTGCAAATATAAGAACCCTTGTGTTTTTATTGCCTTAGAATGAGCTACAGTGTTCCTGCTGTCGCTCGGAAACAGGCACGAACCCCTAACACTGTTTTTACTGACGAGTACAAGAACAACAAGCAGACCTTTAGTTCAGCTACTGACGACACAAACCGAAATAGAGCCCTGCACCATTACCGCCCACACACGCAATATACATGTCCACTCCCGCCCGCTCCCGCGAAACTCTGATACTTAATTCCCGCACAATAATAAAGATGCATTGATTTTTTTTGTCTTTTCTCGTCCCGCAGGCGAAAAGAACAGATGATTGGCCTAGGCTTGTTTCAGGTTCTTTTCCACTTTATTGTATGCTTTCTATTCTGTAGCTATGCGAAATCGCGATCCCAGAATGTTTTTTATTAGCCGCCCGCTCCCGCCCGCAGTCAAGCTTATACCGCTCGTTCCCGTGATATTTGCATTGGGTCCCATGGGTCCCAGTCCCAATGCAGCCATCTAAACCTTCTAAACCGAAAACTGTGGCTGTTTTCAGTCTAAAAACAGAGCTGAGCTAACAGAGCTACAATGTAAACTATCAGCTGAATGTGAGGCAGAATCTGAAGATGCTGTTATTTTTGAACAACTGTTAAAATAAACATTCATAAGTTTTACTTTGAAGAAGAAATAATAGCTTCTGGATGAAGTGGCCGGGCAGAGGGTAGTCTGGGACTCCCTGCCCTCGGCTGCTGCCCCTCCCACCCGACCCCGGAAGATGGATGCATGGAAGAATGGAAGAAATAATATCTTATTTTAATATAGTTATTTTAATATGTATAACGTCTATGTTATAAGTAGATGTACACTGATTGGGATAATGTTCTATATTTTGTTATTATATTGGATTTATACGTCAGTTTAAAAGCACATATTGAAGATAATCAAATCAATAGGATGTATCGGCTTGACTTCCGTTACATAACTGCAGCCTTTTAAAGTCTTAACCTACGCAGCTGCTGTCAGTTACTTTGTTTCATGTCATTTATTTCACATTTGAATCCAAACAAGTGGATGCTGACCCCCCCCCCCACCACCAC
>JAPSES010074721.1:0-10236 GCA_029822895.1 Maxillicosta whitleyi
TCTACTCAGTATTCCTGTGGTTCTTTTCCACTCCATGGCACCGGTTCTACTCAGTATTCCTGTGGTTCTTTTCCACTTACATGGGACCAGCTCGACTCGTTACTCCGACACGACACGTTACTTTGAAACATTTGAAACATTTCAATAACCTTCTTACAAGTTTGTTGTCAAACGGGTGGTCCTCGGCTCATCTGTGCTTCTTTTTTTTCTCGTCTGTCTGCGCTTTTTAATGACTGGAACTTTCCTGGATGTTGCTTTTGGACCAATTCATGTTCACACCACTGAAGTAAATCTGATTATGTCAAAAGTTTGTAACTTATTTTTATAGGTTTAGGATGAAATTCCATCTGGCCAACATTTTTGTCAGTGTTCACCTGATTCTTTTGTTTCAAATGTGAAGCACTTTTTTTTTTTTTAATTATTATTATTGTTATTATTACCAGGAGAAGTGCACAGTCTGTTTGACTTTTTGCGTTTTTAACACATTTTTGGGAAAGAAAGTTAAGACTTGAGCGGTTTGACTGTATCACCCAAAAAGGACAGTAATTTACTTTAACCTAGTTTACAATTATCTTTAATTTAAAATAAAAAAATGAATCCCTGGGTAGGCAGTATGAGTGAACAGGAGGAGCAAAGTGTTGTGTGACTGGGTGAAGTATTACTAAGCCCCGCCTACTTTCTTACATTGATTCAAGTGTGAAGAATGGATGGACATGTAGAAATGAACATCACATGTAGCATGTTGTGTTCAAACTGTCTGTAATGAAGTATGTAACAAAGCGTCATGGAACCTGTAATATTTCAGGCGAAAAAGCCTGATTTAACTGCAGAACTTTTTTAACAAAGGGGTGTCAAACATGCGGCCCAGGGGCAAAACCAAAGGGTCCAATCCGGCCCATGGGATGAATTAATGAAATACAAAAATGACACTGAAGATATGAACAATCAAAGATGTTCAAATAATTTTAGGTCAGACCAATAAAACACTATCATAATAACCTACAAATAATTAAAACCACATTTTTTTTTCTCTTTGTTTTAGTGTAAAAAAAAAAAAAAAAAGGTTAATTACACAAAAATGTTTACATTTACAGACTGGCCTTTTACCAAAATGTGAACAATATGAACAACCAGAAATGTCTCAAGAGAATTCAGTGTAATTGTACCAATATTCTACTTTAAATATTATTATTAAATATTCTGTGTTTTTGTAGATCCACTGTGATCTGTACGTTATAATGAACATGTGAAAATGAGGAACTTGCACTTTTTTTTCTTAATAAATTTCTTTTTGTTCATGTTTTTAAAGGATAGTTTGTAGATGTAAACATTTTAATGATACATTTTTCATGCTAAAACATAGTAATTACACATATAATTGTGGAACTGATATCATATATATGTTATTATGTTATTATTTGAATGATCCGGCCCACTTCAGGTCGTATTGGGCTGTATTTGGCCCCTGAACCAACATGAGTTTGACCCCCCCTGTTGTAACAGAAGCAGAACTCTTTGTGGTTTATGAAAGTTATTGTGTGAACACAGATACTCACGCTGTGTGTTTGTGTGTTCAGCTGGGTGGAGGTCCAGTCGATGGTTTGGTCGACGCCCTAAACTCTCTCGGTTTGACTGATGGAGTGAGACTGCTCAGAAACACAGAGCTACGAGACGACAAACACAGCACAGGTAACACACACACACACACACACACACACACACACTGGGGACCTAACATCAGCTTATGCAGGATGGACTACTTACATCCGATGCTTTGGTTTGTTTTCCGCTCTCCATCCAATCAGACGCCACGGTGGACAGCGGCTTCGGCAGCCAGCCAATGGAAGATGAGGAGCCGCCTGTAGCCAATCACTGAGGACGTGCAGATCAGGAACCTCCTTTACCCAGAACCATAGAGGTCTCAGTGGACCTGGAGAACCTGCTGTGTCTCGGATTCAGCAGAAACAGAATTTACTAAAGTGTTGTTCAGCTGAAGAGACGAAGGCTGCGTTCCATCCCAACACCCAAGTGTCCTGTGGACGTCATGAAAGTACAGAACGACAAGAATGAAAATTCCACTGAACGCAATTTCATAACGAGGTTGTGTCCGATGTTTTTCCCCCAATTGTTCTTTTGTGTTCAATTTAACTAAGTTATATTTTTGGTGCCTTTTTGTTTTCGTTAAACTCAGTTGTTGTTTTTTTTGTGAGGTTAGGATTTGGTGAAATCATTTCATAGCCTGATTTGACCCAGAGTCTGTTCAACAGTCTGGGCAGATGATGATTTAGCGTGTGTTTACTGCCTACTTCAAACCAACGTTTCTTTTCTCATTTCCTACTGTTTTAATTGGGTCTGGAACGCAGCACAAGTCCCCTAGAGGTTTGAGCACCTGGGCTGTAATGACTCAGCTTTTACTTCAATGAAAAATCAAGGTAATAAGGAAGCACATTACAAGTAATACCTAAAAACAACCCAGAAAACAGCTGAAAGTCCAAAAATGAGTCAACAGTGTAAAGTTACAATCCTGAGCTTAAACCATCTAATACAATAACATGAATACATTTTAAGTTAAAGTTTTTAATTTGATTTATCTTGCTTTGTATTCTGTTCTAAAAATAGATTTCTGGACATTAGAAAAATAATAAGCATTATTAAATTAAATCCATGGTTTTCTGGCTTCTGTGTCCTCTTCAAATCAATCAGTTTATCAGATTTTGTTTATATAGCGCTAAATAATAACAAAAGTTATCTCATGACACTTTACATAAGGAGCTTTTCTAAACCAGACTCTGAAGCCAATTTTACAGAAACCAACAGAATCCTCCAGGAGCAAACGTTTGGAGGTCATCTGCCTCGACCAGCTGGGGTTAAAAAGGTAAAGGAAAAGAGAGTGGGATGTAATGGACGTAAACTTCAGTAGAGTCATTAGAAACTAAGTGGGTTGTGTTAAGTGTTGATCCATTGGACCTTCCTTCTCCGTTACTGATAAATGTGTAACATTTGACCTGTTTCAGGTTAATACTGCAGTAGAATCCAGTACTCTGTCTGTTTTAACTAATACTGTGTATTCAGTAGTTTCTGTTCAAACAGCATGTAAATGAAATATTTAATCAACTTTAATAAAAACAAACAAATGTTGCACTGTTGAATTTTCTGAAACTTTGATAAATAAAAAAAAAAGACACACTGATGTTTTCAAATCGTGTTTATTTTTGCCCCTATGGCTTCAAAATAATACAAACACTTGTCTTTTTGTGTTTCACTACGACCAAAACCTCACAGGAAGTGGACAGTATGTACAGCTATAATCAGTGAGCCGCTGGCAAACACTCAGCCTGCAGCTAAGCCAAAAAAAAAACTTTCACAGAAACTAGAGTCAGTCTTTGTTGTCACCCAAGAGACAACGAATGAACAAAATAAATAAACCAATCCGTTTGGCCTCTTTGAGAAGGCCGAACGTCTGTTTTCACTCTAAAATACTAAACCAAAGTGCCCTAAAACGCAGCGTGCGCTAGCTGCAATATGGCTTCTCAATGTAAAGTTTATTTACAAAATCTGGACACAGACGAAAAGCTGAAAGCGGCCATGACTTTTAGACAGATTCATCCTATGCTGCTTTACATTGCACAGTGTGGGAAATACACCCGGAATACACAAGTGTTACTGGATATTTTAGGGAGTAAATACGACCACGTGGGTCAAACACCAGAGCAGGACAGGAAATGAGACCCTCCTGCAGCAGGTTGGAAACATGGAACGGACAGAAAACCAAAGAGGCAGACGGACAGAGGGACTCCAGAACCATTTCCTCTTTGTTCTTCAGTCCAATTTAACACTGCAGAACCTTTACTTCAACTGTTTAAAAAGCTTCAACAGTATGCCTAAAGTAACGCACTGGCTGCTGAGTTTGCTAAGCCCCTCCCCCTGAATAGCACGTCCAATCAGAACCCAGCAGGCGTATGAAGCCAAGGCAGAAAAATACAACTTTTTTTTGTTTAGGTCCCCATGAAACAATGGCAGAATGATATGTAGTTTTGCATGTGCACATTTCCTGTAACAGCATTCTGAACAAAGCTCTGTTCATGGATACAGAAAGAAATAATAAATCTAGTTTATAAAGTACAAGTACATGGAATGTGTTCATACAGGAACAAAGTTCACAGCAGAAGAGTCTTCAATAACAGGATGATTACGAGACTATCCAGGGTTGTAATAAAGGACTTTAGGTTATGTTTCATCCAACACATCCTATAATAACAGTCCAGTGACATCACAACAGCCGGTTAGTCTCTGAAGAATACATTTGACCAAGTGCAGAATGAATCCTGAAAGTTTTTAGCATTTTCCAGGAAACAAACAAACAAAAAAAACTAACTCAAATACAGTTACTCTACTCAGTTACTTTCTTAACCTAAAACACTCTATTTGTCACAGTTGGACCAGATGCAAGAGGAAAAGTGTTAAAAAAAACAATTAAATACTGAGATTAAATCCACTGTGACAGTCTGAACTTTAACGCGTTCAGTTTAGTACCTCATTATTAATAGAATTAAAGAACTTTAGAAGGCTTTAAATGTTTAAAAACCCTGCGTGGGATCCAGTCAGAGTCTCACTGTTAAAATCTACTGATGGAAAATATGGAACTAATGGACCGTGTTTTACTTAAACAGAAGGCTACAAAATTAGCATCTGATTAGTGATGTTAGCTTTAGCCTGCTTTAGTTAGCTCAACATTTGTATGTATGTATCCATGTATGCACCATGTTTTGTTTTGTTTTTACAACTTTTTACAGATTTTGTGTTGTTAACCATTTCATAGAACAAGTGATATAAAAAACAAAAACAAAAAAAAACAAAAAAAAAAAACAGCCGTAGTCTGGGTTTAATGCTAACACAGAAGCTAACTTTGTTCACTACAGCTGGAAAAACCAGTCAGTGATGGAGCCGTTTTAGTCTGAGAATCTGTTCTTTAGCAGATTTATCCTCCTAACAGTTCTCTGGTGACTTCTATGATTTCATCTGTACCTTTGAAATGTGTGTCCAACCACTGAGAAGATCACTCACAGAAGAGGGATGACAAACAAAAGTGTTCTGTCCTCCTTAAAGAGTTTATGGAGCTTTAAACAGCAGTTCTTTGCATAAACCTTTGACGTAGATTTCCCCCAAAACAGTCATTTCTGCCGTGGAAAGTTCTCCTCGTGTTTTGAGAAACGTGTTTGACATTGTCAGAAGTTCCAGTTTTGTGTGTTTGCATCAAAGTTCAACATCTTCAGAGGAACATAACAGTTTTTTTGTTTTTTTTTGGGGGGGGGGGGGAGTGACCCCCGTCTGCAATGTTGTGAAAATGCTTTTCAATACTCAGGCATTTCATAACCTTGAAGATTTTCTTTCTGTGGTGAACAACTTCCTTTCATTACACCTTTTTTTAATTTAGATCCTTTCAATTCTTCAGTCTGTTTCCAGGAAAGAATGAAGCTCCTTCTGTTCGTCAACAACATTATTCATGGTGAAGGAGCAGAAGTGACTAACAGGGTTCTGTTGGGAGCGCAGCAGTGAGCCCATATGGAAGTGCAAGACTGCCAGAAATTCATCCAAATTTATTCATTATATAGTTCCTTCTGCTTTTCTTACTGGTCTTCCATAAGATCTTTCATCTCACTATTGAGATTTTAGACTCACTGATAAATTTGGATGAAGTGAACTGGGAAAAAAAACAGACAGAGTGAACAAGGAAATGATAAGTGGGTAACACAACACACGCTTTACAAGGTTTATGCTAATAATTGATGGAGCTGAAAATCCTTTCATTCACACATTAAAACTTCTCCGTTTGATCTGAAACTCATTTACAGCCAAAACATATGGTCTCGACCCAAACCGACCTGGTGTGAAACTGTCCCGAGACTGACCCTTTTACACATTATATGGAAAGGAAAAGGTTTACCCTGCCTTCACGTGCTACGGGAATTATGATAAATACTAGTTCCAAACTCAAAACGACCTCATGTCATAATTTTCCAATTTAGAACTGGGAAAAATGAGCTGCAGAAATTAAAATAACCTGAACTTTTCAGCATGATGGAGGGCAATGATAAACAGTGCTGTTATTAGCTAATGATTTTGCACATTTATACCATAATTTAAATAAATAAATAAATAAATGTGCTGTAGCAGATAAATTAACACATCTGTTTTGGAGTTGTGTTTTACCAAAGTATTGCATCACGATAGGCTACAATAACAAAAGCACTCGAACACAACACACTCAAAAAAAAAAAAAAAAAAAAAAAAAAAAAAGGATCATCTTCCCAATAGCACGTGAAGGCAGCATTAATATCAGCACGTCTTCTTATCATGTAAATACCTCTTTCTGGGACAAAGGGAGTGTCAGTGCTTTCCCGATGACTTAAGGGGGTTTTCTACACATCTGAACAGTCACTTTAGCTTCACAGGGAATTTTGGGTTCAAGTGGAATGTCCTAAAGTCAATCAGTGAAAGGCACTATTCTTAATGCAGTGTCTCTTCCAGTCAGAAAACCTAACACTGTTTTGTTATGTTATTTATCTGTCGTAAAACATGTTTATATCATAGTGAAGCTAACAACTAAAATATTAATGAGTCACCAAAGCATGAAAATTAACCTTAAACTGCAGCCAGTGTGAATTAAGTGAAATTTATGAACCATTTTCCTTGGATTATGGATCATTAAGACGCACACTAATATTTAAAACCCACTTTCAAAAGGATCACTAGTTTACACCTGCGTCTGTTTCGCCGTCAGCTTTAAGTTGTAACACCAGTATAAACTCCCACTCAGGTGCAACACTAACTTAAATCATCTCACGTATCCTTTCAGCTCTATGGTAAAACCTTATGTGAATGAACCTTTCCTCTGATTGAATCCACAAAACAATGGTGATTCAACTAAAATG
Source organism: Maxillicosta whitleyi (assembly GCA_029822895.1). NCBI lineage: Eukaryota > Metazoa > Chordata > Actinopteri > Perciformes > Neosebastidae > Maxillicosta > Maxillicosta whitleyi. The sequence continues at coordinate 6,933 of JAPSES010074721.1, forward strand.
AGGTTTTTTGGGGGGTTTTTGTGTCCAAAATCACTCATTCACTCGTCTCATTCTATGAAACACTTCACACTTTCATCAGTAGTGTAAACTGAGATTTCGTACACTTATTCATCATCACTTAGCATCATGACTGACAGCTGTGGAGTCATGTGATGGCAATTTCCATGGCTGGATTGTACAATTGTAAGCATAAAACAGTGCCAATGCCAGACACTATTCTTTCTTGTCCGTTTAAGAATTTTCCGAGGACACCAAGTAGTGGATGAATTACAACACAATACACTAGAGACACTGAAGTAAAGTGGCATATAGTAAATATAGTACATTATCCAGCAAATAAGTAGAGATTTTGGACACAGCCTGGTTGTTTCAATGCCATCAGCTGCTTTGTTTACTCTTTGATGACCCCTAGTGGCAGCAGTGTGGAACTGCACCCTGATGACAATCCCCAGAAATCTAATAAGTACGTGGGATCTTTTAATTGTGCCTTTATATTTAAACAGCACAAAACAATGCAAAGCAACTGTTTTTGACGAGGTAACTCCCAAGATGCATTTCACCTGACCTTTAACAGACTGAAAATTATGAAGGCATGTTTCTGAACACATGATGCAAAAATAAAACATATTCAGTTTCCAGCATCTTGTCATTTCCAGCAAAGGACAAAAACCTATGGGAGCTTATTAATGACAAACTACTAAGTAAGTTTAAAAGTAACTTATAACAGAATCAGTCTGTATGTCCAGGAAGAATCAGTCCATTAATTACCCAGTTTAGAAGTCAACCATTTTAGAAATACAGGGAAAGTTGTCAACAATTCCAAATAATCTGAACTACAAATCCTTTATTGCCTCTATACTTTGGCTTCCATTAGTTGCATTGAGATTGAGCGTTGACAGTTTAATTTCCTCCATATTTGTGTCCTTCACCACCTTCTGAAAGGCTGTGATTTGAAAGTAAAAATTAAAAATGATTGCAAAGTGCCTGTAAATATTAAAAGTGACACAGCACTGAACATGATAAAACTTTACATGCATATCAGAAAAGGTGAAAAAACTTATATTTTATGAATCCTGGACATGGGGTTTCACCTGCATTGACCAAATTTGACAGATGTATGTATTTAAAAAAAAAAATGTTAAATTAAATTTAAAAATATTTAAGAATAAAAAATAAAAACTCTTGAACCGAACATGAAATCCTCCATTTTGATTTGAATATTGGATTTTTGCACATTTTTTTCCCACTTCCAGACTTCTACTTGAACAAACTCTGCGTAGAAACTTGACGTGAATAACTTCAAATTTGCTCAGCGTCCTTTAACGACATAAAAATGCTTCAGATGGTGAATTTGAGTCTTTTCAATGTTTAATGCAGGTAAGAATTCTTGCTTGAAGTTTGATCCAAATCAAATATGAGACAAATGGATCAGATCCAGATGCTCCAACAGCCTCCTGGAACCATATCCTAAACCCAACAGGAAGTCTGGCATTTTCATTTCAGTGTGCAATTTCTGTCTTTTCCAGGTCGCTTTAAAAAAAAAAAAAAAAAAAAACTCCTGGAGACGTTAAACTGACTGACTTAAAATATGGAGATCATTGTCTGAAGTCTGACAAAATGCTCTCAAAATGGTGATTTTTCACGGACATAGTTCAGTTTGCTCAATGCACGTCCTTTCAAAAGTGAACGTGCTTGATTTTATAATTATAAATTTAATATATTATTTTTTCACAGTACTTTAAAAATTAATTTAGTGTTTATTTGGGTAATTGTGATTTCTATTTAGTTTATTTAACAGTGTTGTTTGTTTGTTTTTATCATTCTTTTATTCTGGAGATCCAGACTAATTACAGTATAAATGTTTTTGTTTAGATTAGTCAGTAGTTCTTGGGCATTAATGAGCTTCCATACAGCAGAACCCAGTAAAAAGAACATAAATAAACTGAAATTAGACTGCATCCAGCAAGTTCACTTTGTATTTACACTCCTGAAGTACACCCAAAGCGCTAGCACTCTGTTACTGTGTGCTCATGATACTTTTCCTCTGATTAATACACACACAAACACACAAACATACACACACACACTGTGAAGTGTGGAGGAGGAGGTATTGTGTTCCTGTTCGCCTCTGTGACGCATCACAGCGTCTGTTTGTTTGTTTGTTGTTGTTTTTGGCCGGTGGTGTCCTGACTCCAGAGCACACACCCCCCCCCCCTTCCTTTCCCTCCCCTCCCTATTGCATGTTTGCCACAGCAACAGTCCCACGCGTTCTGTCCATTATATGTGGTCGGCATGGCAACCTGCTCCCCAGCAGTTGCTAGGAGAAGCAGAGCGATGCAGGAGGTCAGTGTTTGTCACTCTGAGAGAAAAAAAAAAAATGTACCTACAAATTGGTGAACGCAGTTGGATGATTATTGTGAATGTGTTCTGCCTCCGTCCTATGAACAATAAACTGCTTCCAGAAAGTCCCTGAAATGAAAGATTGAACCGGAAATAAAGCTTTTATTGTGAAACTTTTCCATCTGATTGGACTTTTTTTACCTGCTGAAACTGATGTTTAGAGGAATAATGGAAGGTGTAACCTGAACACAGTCACTTCCTGAATAAAAGTGCAACGTCCCCTGTTGTCGCCAAACGTGACGAGTATTTCCTCCCGAGAGTTTAAGCTCAGGAGGAAAAGTGCCTCAGCTAATCAGGATCTGACTGAGGTTTAACTTAAATAGAATTAAAGGTGGATGTCAGCCTGCTACCCACAATGCTTCATGTCCATCTCCAGACACACGCTCGGTAACCCTTCCCCGGCTGCTTACGACGCCTCTTCCTGCTTGCTGCTCTGTTTCTGCAGCTCCAGCTGCTGCTTGGTCTCGCCGCTGTTCTTCTTCTTGTTTCCCTCTCTGATGCTGCCGCTGCTCTTGGAGGATGATGATGTCACCTTTAAGCTTTTTGACATCTTGGTCCCGCGGGTCTTCTCCTTGGTGGCGCCGTCCTGGGGTAGCGTAGGGCTGGAGTGCGCTCTCTGGAGTCCGCCGTCATCAAACAACCTGGACTCGAAGGCAGACAGGTCCTCATCACCATTGGACAGTTTCGCCCGCATCAGCATGGCGTACGTACCGTAACGGGTTTTCTACAAGAGCAGAGGGGGGCAGCATTAACAGAATTCACCCAGCAAAGACACATGAAGACACATTCAAAATATAGACGGTGCTTGTTAACAAACTCACAGGTATCTCCACGTGGGTATTAATAGTTCATTGTAAAAGTTTGTTTAGTCTGATATTTAATTATAAAATCCACAAGTGTGTGG
>JAPSES010074723.1:0-10235 GCA_029822895.1 Maxillicosta whitleyi
ATGATTGTTTTTGTGCGCTTTAAAAGGTGTGTCCGTGCCCATCATGTTTTGCTTTTACGTTTCTTGATGGAGAGAGTCACATATCTCTGTCAATGATATTTCAATGCAGATATACAGTGTGTACATTTTCCAGTTGAAGGCAGAGTTTTGTAATGCTGGTGGTCTCATGTCTGACAGGTCACACTTTTGTGTATTGACTTTATTTGCTTTGTCCGAGCGACGCATTCTTTTTCCCAAACGCTGTGTAAATCATGCTTTGGGGTTGAGTCCGTCTGATTTTTTTTGGGGAGTTACCGGTTTCATGATTTCTGCACATGCGCCTGGTTCATAGTACAAGACCGAGTGAGCCTGTAAGGGTAGGGAATAAACGGGACCAGACCCAGAGTTTATCTGCTGACTCCGCCGTCATCATTTGAAGTGGATACAGAGCTTGTAGCTCGGTGCAACATTATACTTATGCTGTTGGGGAAGTTGTGATGTTATGGTCTGTTTGTTTACATCCTTTTCGTTGTTAAATCAGTTACTTAACGCTTTCAAATCATCCTCTGCCCCTTTTCCGCGATTATTTATTTTCTCATCAATATGAGGGCTGAGGTGAAGGCCCAGCTGTAGTGCTCACGGTTCACCACTGAATAAAAATGACTATATCTGTAAATCAACACAATATTTATGTTCGTGACCATGTTTGTAGAATAACATCTTGTGTCATTTCATGATGATACATTTTTTAAAAATCATCACATTTGTAATTTAATGGAAAAACTGACATTACTCACTTCTGTTTGTTCAACATTTAATATCGGTAAAGACTTGCGCAGATGTCCAGTGGGCAACAGACTATTGTGTTGTTTCATGTACTGTTTTTATACAGATATATACTGAGCAGAGCTGCAGGTGTATTGGTCTGGCCCTTAACAAGTATCAAAGTTTCTCATATGAAAATAAATTTCCCACTTCTGTGTTAATAGTTGTGGATTTGCACCTGAATAAAGTAGAATTAAAGTACAGTAGTTCTTTTTATCCTATGATGAATCGGATCAGACGGCTACAGAGCCGGTCTCATCATTCATAATGGAAATGATGTGTGTCGTATGATGATGAACAGTGATATGTTATTCCACATCCATTGTCAACAGTCTGAGGGGGTTTTGTGTGGAGGAAATCAGTCCACTAGAGGGCAGTAATGCACTACCAAACTGAGCCATAGAGGTCTTTGCAATTCAAATCTTTTTCTTTCTTTCCCTTGATTCTTTGTCTCTCTCTCTCTCTTACTTTTAAGACTCAGAAGGTCATTACAATCTCTTTCTTTAACTGTGATTGTCTAAAAAATCTTTTCAACTATGCTAAGGCAATTATTTTTCTCTGTTTCCCCCTGTTTTACTTCTCTCTCTCTCTCTCTCTCTCTCTCTCTCTCTCTGTCTCTCGCTCCTCTATTCTTGTCAGCCTCACAGACCATGGGGGTTTCTGTTCTCGTCCAGGACTGGCTGATTGATTCTGACATTTCCACAGACTAATCATTTCCTCCTCTCTTGAATATGAATGTGTTCTAATGTCTCCTTGGGAATTCTGGGATTATTTTTTTTTGTGTGTGTGGCAAATACATGTATATATGTAGGCATCACTCATTCTTGTTTACATGCATGCGTGAAATTGTTTCATACATTGTTAACTACATACACGTGTAAATATAATAAAACAGTTAAACAGATGGTAAGTTGGAAATTGTATTTTTCTGTGAGCTTTAGAATGAATATACAGTGGAGGCGACATTACATCTGACAGTCTGGTGAGGTGCACCTGCTAGCTCCAGTCCTAATGGACCTGTCTGCTGTTTTTCTGGCTCCCATCTTGTTGCCAACCTATCAACACATCTAGAGAGTCTGAGTCACATATTAGAGCTTGCTGGGTTTTAGACCAGTTATTTTTCCCATATGTTGTTTGGTAAGTATTGAATAACATGTGTCAAGCTGTGAAGAGGATGTTTGTTGTATTTAAAGTCTAAAAGTGGACAGAACAGAAGCCTAAAGGACACAAATACTATACTGACGTAGTTCTTTCAGTGTCTGTATTTTAATCTGATATTCCTTTTTCTTAACACTTTTGTTTTTACCCCTACAATTTAATACAAATATTTATACGTTCTACTCATACTCCATTTTCAAAACAGGGTCATTATTTTAGTTTTAATGCATTTGAGGGGCATCATCGATTTCTTTTAGTGTTGCCTCATTGTGCACCCTCCCCACTTCAAAACTGATTCCAAATATAAATGGATGGAACAATAACACATAGAAAAGACTATCTCTTGGTGCATCTATCCATGCGTCACACACGATGACGTAGAAGAAGCCAAACAAGTGGACTGTAGAGAAAAAGCAGCATAGTATTATAAACTTTTTTCCAAATAGTAGTGACGATAATGTTAATGTCTTTTGCTTATTTCATGTTAGAATGATTTAAAAGTCTTCATGTTATTTTCATACAACTAGAGGTTTGCTAACTTTTGCCTTGTATACTATATACAAATCATGGAAAAAATATTAAACCATGAAAAGTCGTCAAAAACAATGGTTTTGCATTAAAGTACTAAATCTAAAATTACTGTTTTTGTCAGTACAATGACATAGATATTGATGTAAGAACTGAAGTGATTTTGGTTTTTATCAAGAAAACATGAAAAATGGATAGATATCAGCTCTGAAATTAAACTGTTATGAACTATTTTTGTTTTTATCATTATATTTGTCCAAACAAATGTAGCTTTAGTTGTACCAGGCATTAAAATGAACAAGAAACTGAAGAAAACAGGGGTGGTCTAATATTTTTTTCTGCAACTGTATGCCTGCTTCCTTGTAGGGTTAGGCAATAAAAATGACAACGATATACAGGTAGTCCTTGGGTTACGACATACCCGACTTGCATTACGTTTTGACTTTACGACTTGTCCGCTATTACTGTACATACGTACTATACTGTACATATATTAAGTACAGTATCTTATTTTTTTTTACTTTATTTTATTAATATGAAGTAAATTATGCACACAGCACAGGTGTGAGAGCAGCCACAGCACACGCTAATGTTTGGGTAATGAGTAGGTAATGAGTGCTCCCTCTGGAGAAAATGTGACAGAACACGGGTAACCGGGTTACTAAAGAGTAGGGTGTGGCATAGGAGGTGGGAGTTCAAAGCATGTTAAGTTTCATTTTTGGTTTTGCACCAGTTTCTGTAGAAGAATGCCAGTATTGTTTGGTGAAGATGGTTTATTTTGTTTTTGTTCTCATTTAAAACTTGAAAGCTTTTGCCTGCTATGTACCTGTTTTATTTATCTGAAACTGGATAATGTTCTCCAGCACATCTGTTATGTTCAACCTTTAACAGAAAATAAATCAGAATTAACCTCATACCAGCCTTACATCCTGGTCCCGGGACATAGATGATATTATTTTTAATGATGCTCATATATACCGCTCCCTCATTAATGCACCTCTACTTGTCACATATCAAACAAAAGCTAACAAACTCATTTTTCCGAATATGGAAGCCATTCTTAAGTGCAATAGCAATACACAAAAGGTTGTTTTCCAGAAAAGCAAAATATGAGAAATTTGGCGTTTCTTACTTTTGAAGGCTGTCATTTCATCAGTCATCGATTGATCCAGATAAATGTGGTCTCGTTTAGCTCGTAACAGTCCAGTGAACATAATCCAGTGAAGTTTTTAGGTCCAAAATGCAGGTAAGATCCACAGAGGCACAGAAACTTCAGGAATATTTGTCCAGCCTGAGATCTATGCTGGTAGTTTTTATCATTTTCCTTGAAGATAATGTCCATAATTGACTTTTTCTGCTGGTGATACCAGTATAGATTGATAGATAAACTTGTTGGCTTTGGATTGACACCTTACTTGGCCAATGTGAAATGTTCCAGGGGTGACTGATGGGAAGAATTGCCAATCAAGTGTAAGAGAAAGGTAAATGCTCATTCCAAGCTCAAATTGCTGCTGTTCCAACAAATTAAGTCACATTTAAAATCTGGAGTGACAGATGGATATCCAATGAGCTTCTGAACACAGGGATATATGACATGTGGGGTTTATTATAAATTTGAATGTATTTATTTTTTTTGTTTACCATAATACTAGTGTTGATTTTATTTTGTATGGGAAATGTTTATTTTGATAACTTTTTTTGCCAAAATATGTATTTTTGAAGTAAATTGATTGATTTTGATTAATTTAATTGTTTAGATTCTGATTTCCCAATATTCAATCTTTCCAAAGAGCCTTTACTGATGTTTGTAAGTTAAAGCATTCAAAAGTTACTCATTTTTCCCCAGATATTCAAATATAGTCACTTTGATAAAATTGATAATATGTATAAAATGCATAAACATAACCACAGATAAAATACTCTGAAAAGGACATTTTTTCAGATATGCTTCTCAAACTTGAAATGTAAAGTGCCAAGACATTAGTCTGTTTGGTGTGTGTCAGTCCACACCTACCAAACCAATTACTGTTGTATCATTTTTTTCCCATATCACCCAGCCCAACTTCCTCATATACTTTCAGTACATGTTTTACAGCTTTTACTGCAGTGACAAAACTGAGTCAAAACTTCTGCTTTAACACATGCACTTTTGTCTAATGTGCTTAACTTGTACCTTCTCTTTCTGCATTAGGAGTGAAAATATACAGTGTGATGAGAACACATCTACTAGCACTTGCTCTTGTTTTTAATGAATTATTTGCTCGTTCACACTGAGTTTATTTACACATTGTCACCTTTATGTGAAAAATGTGTATATTTAGAAATTACACAAAAAAGTTTTCCTAACCTATGTGACGAGTAGGGGTGGGAAATACTTTCAACCAGAAAGTATTGACTTTTTCAACGTCAAAAGTCTAATGTGTGCACTTTATTTTTACATATTTTCTGTTATGTACATAACCTTTTAACATTCATTAATTTTTTTGAAGCTTTCATTAAGACTTAAGGTATGTATGTATGTATTTATATCCAAACATTAAACAAAGTGAGGCCAGAACATGTGACTATCAAAAATCACCAATCAATCAACACTATGTGTCCACAAACTGTATCATTCACTGAATAATGTGTAAAGATCATTGTTTCTGTATGACAGGATAATCACTTTTTCTTGTAAACTAGTTGATGTAGCACTGTATACTATAATCTTCACAAAGGTTACTGTGTCAGCTGATAGTTTACATTATAGCTCTGTTTTTAGACTGAAAACAGCCACAGTAACACCTCTGTTTTGTGTAGGGTTTGTGTTGTCAGTTACTGCACTAAAGATCTGTTCAGAATCGTCCAAACAAGATCAGAATTGTCAGTTAAGTCTGAACCGTGTATCAACAAAAAACAAACTTTGCAAAGATAATAACATCAGAGAATAATGTCATACCTTCATCTTTTTCATAATCAAACTCACCCATATAGAAGAAACACTGTGATTTTGTCATCAAACTCCATTCTTTACATTCAGAGCTGTGTTCAGTGGTAAAAACAACAACAGACTCCAAAAGATTTTCATCCTTTCTCATCACTTTCTGACTCTGGTTAAAGGTGGTGTTTGTTTTATTCACCATTGGAGACCAGCAGAGTGACTCACTACGCCCTCTAGTGATTAAATAAATTCGGCAGACATCTGTTTTAATGTATGTTCAGTTTATTTCTCTACAATCCAGTACATTGATATCTTTATTCTAAACACTGTAATGATCATTTTAGATCATTTTGTTTGAAAGTAGAAATGCTGCACAAAGCCCCTTTAACCCATAGACTCAAACATCCACCATTGACCAAAATCATTCACTGATATAAAGCGTTTAATATATGTTGCTCCACTAATCCTATCAGTATATGTGAATAATTAGTATACAATATGATTTGTCATATTTTCATAGTCATCAGATATGACCCATTTAGATGTTCAGAGGCTCCATAGTGAATGTGGAAACACCATCATCTTCTACAGCATTAATTCATCAGTAAAACCCATGGAGTTGGATCAATGACAGTGGATGGAGACACTTATTTCATGTCCAGTAAATTACTTATTTCACAATAAAATCGAGTCTCTCTTTTGGATATAATACCTCTCAACTTGAATCTGAGCTTTTATCAACATCTACATGATCAGTGAATTGAATACAGGAAAATACCTGATTTTCACTAAAAAAAAAAAAAAAAAAAAAAAAAAAAAGCAAAGTATGGAGGAGTAGTAATGGAGTAAATGGTGATATATCACTTAAAGGGGATATGTTGATTTTTAAAATGTAATTATACACTTTAAAACACTTCCCCCGTGGTCTACATAAACTGTAAATGTTCTGTTTGGGTCTGAATTTTTCACTAATTCAACTCCTCAGATCCATATTCAACCTTCTTAGTAATGATCTGAAAATGGTTGTTTCATGCGCTAGCCTTTTAAATACACATGGCCCCGCCCCCTTCCAGGTTGTTGACTATACACTCTGTCCCATTCAGCCTCTTGAGTTTATTAATGCAACCAGCAAATGTACATTTAGGTAATCTGCTTGAAGTTTGGACATATTTTCAGTTTTTACTACAACCGCTGCTGCTGATAAACAATTATTTCGCACTCTGAGAAATGTTCGTCAGAAGTCTTGACATTATATGTGTTATATATAATATAATGTTGTGACATAACTAGTTATAAATGGAACCAATTACGAAAGAATTAAAAGAGGTTGTACAAATCCACTCAATTTTTGCTAAAATGAATATAAAGTTAGTTTTGCAGCACGTGGAGGGTTCAAATTCAAACTTTATGAACTATTACGGTCCAAATACTCAAATAAATGAACCAAAGACTAATAAAAGTGGGTTTAGATGAATATGACCCCTTTTAAGATTGATTAAAAATGGAGAAAAATTAATTGGCAACAGCCACATAAGGGTCTTCATGGGTTAAGAGGTGTTGTTCACACATGTCATTTTTCAGTAATTAAATAGGTTGTTAAAATGGTGGATTTTGGTGATGTATCTAAACTACACCTTTTGTCTGGACCAGGAACCAGACCATAATTCACGGTCATCTACACTGAAAAAGGAGCTTGAATCATCCTCGGTCTCCACACTGTGGGCACAAAGAAAGGGTGTACTTCCTCCAGCAGGTATTAGAGCTGTGAAAAAGTTCCCCTGGTCTAAAGGGCCTTATGATAGGTATATATAGCTTGTGTAATCATTGTGAAGGTTCTGACCCACTTACATCATGGAGGCTACACTGACCTACCTACATGACAGAGAGTACGGGTCAGGTAACTCTCCCTAATTCTAAAGGGTGAACTCATTAGTGTAGCGCTCATCTGTCTTCTGCTGACAAACTTTAACAATAATTACACAAAGTGTCTGGAGGATCTATGAGTTCCCCTTGAGTTAGCGCCAGTGGATCAAAGTTTTACACCCAGGTTGCTGTTTGGAAACTTCTTCAAGCTGTGTGGTCTGTTTCATCATCATAAATCATTAGTGTTTGCAGCCAGTGTTGTATACCTTCAGAAAGTAAAACTCAGTAAAGTCAGTCACAACTTATGAATCTGCCTCTTAATCTGCAGATGGATCAGCCAGCTGCTTCATGGCACCAAGCACTGAGGATGAGTACCCCCACCCCCCCACCCCCTTATAAACTATACTCCACAGTCGTTGCTCAAAATGTGGAGCAATAACTTCCTTCCCCTTAAGAACAAAGAACAATATACAATGGCATCTCAGTAGGAAACCTCCCTAAAGTGGCCAAATGTCATTACTCCAAAGGTTGTTGATGAAAATGGGACTTAAAATGTGTTTAGCCCAAAGGCAAAGTAAGTTTTAGGCCAAATCTCAATCCAGCCCTTAGCCCTACTGGCACTACTTCTTGAAACAGAGCTGCAAGAGGTAGCGGTTGAAACGTTCTCCTAAGAAATGGGACAAAACTTCAAGACCTGTCACGTCATCAATGGTCATCAACGCCTCTATGAACAGGTGCAAAAACTTTGTTTCTGTAAAAATTCACCATACTATCAGCAGCTGTAACCGTCTCTGTTCCATGGGCTTTGTTCATCTTTTTATGGCTATCAAGTATAAACCACAGAAATGCAATCTATAACACATTTAAACGGCATTAAATGGATGATCCAATAATTAAGTTGTTTATAAATAAAATACTTACATTTCTATGTTTATTTTATCACTGCTGCACATTTTAGCTGCGTTTACTTCCATCTTGCTAATGAACTGAACAGGATTATGTGAAACTCCTCCTACTTCTTCATTCTCCATTTTGAGGGCTATACAACCCTTCGCCTTAGCCCCTCCGCTCTGTCTAATTGAGAATCGGGACAACACTACCCCTTTACGTGAACACGCAAAATGGAGGGGTAAGGTGGAGGGCCAAGGGGTGAAATGGGATCCAGCCTTTCATGCTGCTTCTATAGATGATATTCAAAGTCAGTGCAAAGACGAACAGACACTTCTTTACTGAGCGACAAACACATGACCACACAAACTGAAAATGTGTGACGCTGTTTTGCACAAGTGAGACAGCCCCAACAATAGGAATCAGAGATGGAGTGCTAAGTTATTGTGATAGCAGTGAGTCACTGTGGATCTCTATCTCCAAGTGTCATTCATATTTGTCAGTGATGACAGCATCATCCCATGCATGCACACGTCTCTGTTAGCACCTGGATTGTCACCTGTTCAGCACTCGCATGCACACAGTGTTATAGTTTTGCTAATCTGACACAGTAAATCAAACTTAACTGGAAAGATAATGGGACTGTGTATGACAGAACACACACAGCATTTAAGTTCATGTCAGTAAAGTTTGTTAAATACAACCTGACAACTTCCCTCAACGCATCCACTTTGGAGGTAAAAGTGCTACCATGCTCTGGAGGCAGAGGTGGGTAATCCCAGGTTCATCAAGTCAAAATCCTACCATGTTTTGGGTCCATCCTGTTGACTGAACCAGCCCATTTTGATGAGCACAACTCGTCATCCAGGTAGATGGGATGATTAGTGGAGTCACCTGTGTTCACTGAACTGGTTGGAACCAATACATGGCAGGAGTTTGACTTAATGAACCTGGGATTACCCACCTCTGTCTGGAGGTATGCTGGCCTTTGTGCTCCATCGAATTCTGCCCCAGAATTAAAAATCACCAGTGATTTTATTATTATTATTATTTTTTTTTATTTTTTTTTTTATCATATATCTATAGTTACACGCCACAGCCCAGGGTTGTATTGAATCTATCTTTAGTTCTCGCCCATCAAAGTCCTTTTATATGCCTATAACACATCACAGATTCTATATAAAAGCCAATTATCTGATTTCAATGAAAAGACATGTAGATCTACTTTTAATCTGCGTAGCTCTGAGTGTATTGCAGACACATTTAAAGCTTCAATCTGTCAAACTGAACAGGATCAGTCAGAGTGTACATATTAACATGTCATCTAGAAGCAATTTAGATGAAAGTGTTCCCAGTGTGTGCAACTATTAATGCAATTAGACTAATGGAGCAAAAGCTTCAGGAATATTAGTTTTCCCCAAAATAAAAACTAAGTAATAACTCAAGACTTAAATCTGTATTTCTTGGCAGATGGTTCACAGTGAAATGACTTGGGTACAATGTGAATGTAAAATGATTTCCATGACAACTGAGAGAAGTCCATCTGCTGCCTGTAGCAGGTTTGTCCCTTTATAGCACTTTTACTCCATTACAGTCATTTTAAAGCAAATTGGCAATCTGATGTTTCTCAGAGATGACAGACCTTCAGCATTACCGGTCAAAACTTTAAGAAAAGATGAATTTACTTGCTTTTATTAGAATTTATCCTTTTAACATCCATCGGATTCTCAGTGACCTGTTGGATTAGTGTCATTTTTTGAGTTGTTGTGCTTTATGTTTTTTTTTTTTTTTTTTTTAATCTGTTTTCTGAACAGAAACTAGACAATGTTCCCTTTCAGGTGATGATGTTAAAGGTCGAGAAGTACAGTTAAGATGATACATAAGAAAAGGTTAACTTCCAGAAGTAAATGAGAAAAAAATCAATTACAGGTGACATGTAGGTGTAGAAGTAACGTCTATTGGATTATTTTGTAGATTTGCTGTACTTAATGGCAATAAATGATTGATAGATAGATAGATAGATAGATAGATAGATAGATAGATAGATAGATAGATAGATAGATAGATAGATAGA
>JAPSES010074724.1:0-10235 GCA_029822895.1 Maxillicosta whitleyi
CACACCATCCCACCCCCCGCACCGTGAAGCCCCTCTAATCCACAGTAAAGCCGTTAGGCCCTGGCTGTGTTTGTCACATGCCGACCATCTCCGCTGGAGCTGGAGCTGGAGCTGGCGATGACGACGGCAGCTGCTGACATGTGTGGAGCCGCTCGTAGTGTAGCTCTATGACCGTGCGTTGTTGAGTGTCCGCAGGGGTAGGGGTGGGGGTAAAATCCCACTTCCTTATTAGAGGGGGCCCCAGCTGCCTTGGCGCTCTCTCGTGGGAGTTAGTCCGACGCTGCACAGGAACCGTGGGTTTTGTCGGGCTATTGGCCAAAAAGCTCCTCGGGGCAGACGAGCAGACTCACATACAGACATGATACACAGTGAACTGCCCCCCCCCCCCCAAGTCCTGTCACATGGAAAATACGGATTACCTTTGCCTCCAGTTCACTACGCATTACTATCCACCGTTAGACTGCCGTCGGATCAAACCCCGCGCCAGAGCGAGGACGTCAAACCCAATAGAACGTTCAGATGAATTACTGCTGAAGTCCGACCGTTAGCAGGCGTCACATCAACACAAACGCACGTTTATTCAGTTTGGAACGGGTCGGCCTGATGATGGCAATAGTTATTAAGTTATATTTACACCCTGATATACAACATTTTATTATAAACAACTCAAATCCACCTGGAAACAACGGATTTAACAAAACGTACCCTGTGAACCTTTGTATTAAACAGAAAATAATGTTATTAGAACAGAACAGATTAGAATAGAACTGGATATAATAGAACTGAATATAATAGAACAGAACTGAATATAATAGAGCAGAATAGAACACATTAGAAAAGAACAGAATACAATAGAATAGAACAGAACAGAGTAGAACTGAATATAATAGAACAGAATACAGCAGAACAGAACAGAAGTGACTATAATAGAACAGAACTGAATATAATAGAACAGAATACAATAGAATAGAACAGAACAGAATAGAACACAACAGAATAGAACTGAATATAATACAATAGAAAAGAACACAATAGAATAGAATAGAATAGAACACAATAGAACAGAATCGAAAATAATAGAACACAACATAATAGAACCAAATAGAGTAGAACTGAATATAATAGAATGAACAGAATAGAACAGAATAGAAAAGAACACATTAGAATAGAACAGAATATAATACAATAGAACAATGCAACAGGACCGAATAGATTAGAACTGAATTTAATAGAACCAAACAGAACAGAACAAAATATAATAGAATAAAGTAGAATGGAACAGAATAGAATGGTTCTGTTTAGGAGCAGATTAATGTGTAAAAAGACTATATAAAAAACTGCAAAACACACAAAATGACACTAAAATGACACTGAAAATGCACAAAACTACAAATAGATACAAAAACTGTACAAAAGGCCAACTCTATGTCACAGATAGAAGAAATATAGGTGACATATTTATAAAAAATGTAAATATATATATATATTCATACATTAAATTGGAATGAAGACCTGTTTGACACTATAGCACTGATGTGGACCATGTGACTATGAATGGGACGGTATTTACGGGACCCTGGTCAGAGTCAGCTGTTCACCCACTTCCTGACACATACTCTGGCTGTGATCGGACCAGCGTTGGCCAACCACAGGCCTCTCCGGTGCGCCTTCGCTTCACAAACGCCGCCTTTTGTCGAGCCGTCGACGACAGACCGATTGTACAATAGTGGCGCAACACATGCAGCCCGCCTCTGTAACCTCAGATCGAGTTTATTCTTGTTCTCTCGCAGCTAAAAGTGTTTCAAAGCATTTCACAAGCGCTTATGTTGAGCAGCGTTTCACAAATAAGTAACACCCTGATCCTGATCCGTGCCAAAAACACGATACGAGCCCTCGAACATCCAAATATCCACGGATATAATCTGTTTAATGACTTCTGGTGCATTAATTCTATCCACACATGTCAATAATTGGGGTAAAATGCCTTTTCACTGTCATCAGATATGATCCATTTGGACGGTGATAGGCTCCGTAGTTACCATGGAAACATTGTCATCTTCTACAACATTGATTCACCAGTAAAAGTCATGGAGTTGGATCGATGACAGCGGATGGAAACGCTGGGTTTATATACATTATTGAATAAAATGAACATAAATGAATAAAAAAAAAAACCTAATATGGTAAAAATTTGCAAAAAAAACCCATAAAATAAGCAACAAAGTAGTTAATAAAATGAACTGAAATGAATAATAAATCATAAATATATAATAAATATATCTATTATATTTAGAATATTTTATACATTATTGTATAAAACGAACAAAAACGAATAAAAAAACCTAATATGGTAAAAAAAAATTACCAAAAAAAGAGAAAAAATAATATATAATAATATAATAACAATATAAAAAATATAATATAATAATATAAAAAGAAAGAAGCAATAAAATAGCCAAAGTAATTAATAAAATGAACCAAAATGAATAATAAATCAACAAAATGATAAGCAACATGAGCAAAATAAGTAAAAACAAGACAAAAAAACAGTGGATGGAGACAATCGGTTTATATACAAAAAATCCTAATATGGTAAAAATTTGCAAAAAAAACAAAAAGAGAGATAAAATAAGCAACTAAATAGCTAAATTAATAAAATGAACCAAAAATGAATAATAAAACAACAAAATAATAACAATAATATTAATAATAATAATAATGATAATAAACAAAAAAAAAAAAAAGTAACATGAGCAAAATAGGTAAAAAAAAAAAAAGTGGATGGAGACACTTTGTTTACCTTCAATAAAGGTGTATTTGTTGAAAAAGTACGTCGTTTCCTTCACTTTTCTCCATTTTCATAAAATAACCTTTGACTTTCTACACGATCATTGACTTAAATCACAGTTAAACACATGATTTACACTGAAAAACGCACATGAACACAACAGTAATATTATAATAAATCATTTAGAAAAGGTTAAATGTGCAGAAAATTAAATACATCTGGTTCTTTACGCGTTAATTAACCGCATTCATTTCCCAAACAGGTCGGTGTCGGGGAAAACAGGGTCTGGAGCGTCTGAAATATTTGTTTTCGAAGCTGCAGAATGTCAGGGACAGACAGCGCAGCCGGCTAACCCGACAGGAAATGACCAGCTTTTTTTGTTTTGTTTTTTTCCCCCCTTTTATTATGGTTATGTGAATATTATTGTCTTTACTGAGTCAACAGAGTAACTGAAGAAACAGGATTCACAGTGGGATAAAGTTCAGCGCACGTTTACATGAGGACATTTCGCTACAAAAACGCTCTTATGTACTTTAATCTTTAATCGTGTATGGAAACGATAGACGCGGATCAAAACTATGTGTAATATTTGACCCCGTTGCTCTAGTACGATGACGTCTCAACACGTCTAGACAGGATCTTTGTGTTTCTGAGAACGGCGTGTCGTCTGCCAAAAGTCTGACTCTTATTATTATTATTATTATTCAGAAACTCTTGGGTTTGTTACGTTTAATCCGGTCACAATCGTACATATTGGGATGCGCTCATACAAGGGTTAGTTCAGGGACTAAATCTGATCTGAAGTAAAAATAATGACAGAATAATATAGAAATAATGTCAACTCTAAACTTTTATTTTTTATATTTTACAGCGAAAAAAGTCAAATAACAGGGTGTCTGCAGGGTTAAGACCATTATGATTTCAATTTATGACCTTAAATTTAAGACTATTTATGACTCCGCTCTAAATATATGTGAATAATAATAATATTAATAATAATAATAATAATAATAATGAACTTTATTTGTATAGCACCTTTCATACAAAAACTGTAGCCCAAAGTGCTTCACATTGATTAAAAATTAAAATACAATTTTAAGAAATAAATAAGAAATACATTAAGATTTGATTGCACAGAATTATAAAATTACAAAAGTATAAGAAAAACTGATTATACATACATTATAAAATTTCGATATTTGATTGCAAAGTTCTAAAATTACAAAAGTACAAGGTAAACTGATTATACATGCATTATAAAATTTCAATAAAATAAGAAATTTCAATAGATTTCAATAAAAAATTTCAATTAACAATAATGTTGTTTTCTTTCAGTTCAATGTCTTAAAAGAAATAAGTTAGATTTTTACCAATATTCTGCCTGTTATTAAATGTTTTGTGTATTTGTAGATCCACTGTGATCTGTACGTTATAATGAACGTGTGTAAATAATAAACTGAAGCAAAAAATGGGTAAAAACGCACTTATTTTTCTGATGAAATATCAGGCGTTTCATGTAATTAGGGTTTGTTTTTTTTTAAAGTGTAAATTTGGAAATGTCAACACTGTCATAATGTAATAAGGTCATAATTAAAAGAGAAAAGTTTGTAGTTTTTGGAATTTATCATTTATTATTCTAGTCGTGTACTGGCCCAGCTCACTTCAGATCTAATTGAGTTGAACGTTCTCTTGAACTTTAGTCATGGAAAAAACAATTAAACCATCAGAAGTCGTTAAAAACAATGGTTACGCAATTTAGTCGTAACTCTTGTGTGGGTCATGTGACTAAAACAGACAGAAAATCACTGTTTTTATCAGTAAAATAACATAGATATTGATGTAAGAACTGAAGTGATTTTGTTTTTTTATATAATTCTTATTTATTTTTGCAACTTGAGAGTAAGGGACCAAATACGGTAACTTCATTAACCTAGATTTTCAACTAAATATTACTTTTTAATTTCGTAAAAGCAATAAATTCACGTTTTGTCGTCCTATAACAGAGTATTTCTATGCGACCTTAGGTTTTCTATTAATAGTCACATGTTCTGCACTTATTGTTTCATATTTAACTGAAAATCACATGATGTTTTTTTCGGAAATATTTCTAATCAAAATCACATTAATGACGTTACCCTGCTCTGAATGGATCCGACCAACCATTATTTTCTAAATTAATATATATTTTTTTTAATTCATGGAAGTAATAAAATCATGCTAATGTCTATCGATTAATTTTACCAGAAATAAATAAAAACGTTTTTTTCTACATGAGCTGGTTTTTCCTTGTTTTTTCAGTCGATCATAGACGACATACGTAGGTGTCGTGTTTATGTATAATGATGTCTGGACCCTCCGCTGTGGCCGGATGTGGGGGGGCTCATACCCACTTAGACACCCCCACTGACCAAATAACTTCCTTCCAGTTTGATAGAGGACTAATTACTTCCTCAAAGCCCCTCCCTTCCTCCGTTTTAACCCCTTAAATGTCGGAAATTTGCATTAAACAGTGTCCGTGTTGGAATTGGCTCAACACGTTCGATACATAAATGAAGTGAAAACGTGAACGACCTGAAATATCCTAAGAAAAATAAGTGGAATTTAAACAATATTATGTCTCAGTTTACAATTAACGCCACTTACAGATCACAGAGGGTCGATTATATTATTAAAACTGGATCGGTTGATTCACAAACATCAAAATGACGGAAAAACTGAATTAAAGAAACAGGATATAAACGATAAAATGTAACTTTTACATTATTCAGTGCGAAGTTCATAGACGTACACATTCACAAAAATGCGAATTACGAGTTAATTTAGACATATTGTACTTATTTTTCTTAAGATATTTCAGGTTGTTCATATTTATTCATGTTATTGACATTTTATTGTGAAATGATAAATGTAATTTGTATTTTTTTGTAATATATTTTCTTCTGATTTGCCTTTTTCTCTTTTACATTAAAATAAAGTCACTTTTCCATTGACCCTCAAATTGCTCGAATATAATTTGCGCATAAAAATTAGCCTAATGGAAAAATGTCAATTACACCAAAACTTTTGTTTTTCAATTAAAATATTTTTGCTTTGGCCAGATGTGGTTTTTCAGCTGTAGTGCAAATGTTATATCACAAAAATCTGCAGTGGAAAACCTTTTTTTTTTTTTTCGGAACCAGTCACGTGAAATAGAAAAAAAAAACAGATTGACGGACATTATAACACAAGAAGAAGAGAGTTTTAAAAGAAACATAACAAGAAAGTGAATCATATTTTAATTTTGTACAGGACGGAGGGGTAATATATAATAATAAATGCATAATATAAAATAATAAATCAATATATCTGTAAATCAACACCATATTTACATACATTGTCATGTTTATGGATCGACTCCTCCACAATAAATAAACAAGTCAAACATAAAAAGGCTAGTCTGTAAATGTGACCATTTTTGTGTAATTGTACTTTTTTTATGATTTATGAGTTATTATGATAATATTTTACTTTTCTGATCTACTTTAGATTAAAATTGACCTAAAATGACTTGAACATTGGTTGGATTGACCCCTTTTGGCGGGCCAGATTTGGCCCCCGTGCCACATGTTTGACACCTGTACTGTAATAGATTACAGTTTGGAAGTAAATCCAACAAGCTTCACAGTGTCTATGTTCTTATAGTTTATTTATTTTTCTTCTGTATCCGACAGAATCAGGTTAGTCGTACCTGACGTGTTCCGGCGATAAACTTCCGTCTTCGTCAGAGGTGTCACATGACGACGACTGATGGTCATTGGTTGATTATGCGTCTGATACAAAAGGAAACTAAATAAACTGACTTTAACAACACTGCTGTTAAATAAATAAATAAAAATCCCCCGAGCTTCAGAACGTCCATTTAAGCGAAAACACCAGAGGAGCTGCTGTGGCGGAGTGGGAGGGGCCGTTAAAGGACCAGCACTAATCAACAGCCTGATGAATGTTCGCCTCCGCCACCCACCTACGACTCCCCACCGCCTCCCTAGGGGTCGGACCAACATGTTCCTTCCTGTCCCGAGACGTCGCGGGAGGGAGGGAGGCGGGGGGGTACTGGTGACAGCGTGACTGGCGCCGCGGCCGTGCACATGCACACACATACACAGAGCGGGGCGAGTCAACACGGATACGCGGGGGATTTGTCGAGCTTTGTGGTTTTTGTTTTTGTGCACGGCGGCGTTCAGTTTGTCTGGAGCACATGTGCGAGCAGCTCATGCGTAGACGGAGGCTCGGCTTAAATTAACTCATTGGCAGTCTCCTTTCTATAAAGCCCCAACCTAATCGTTTTTTAATAACGATTCATAAAAAAAAAAAAAAGCCTTCTGGCAGTACCTGGGTATCTCGGTGCATATTCACGTTTACGACCTTTTCGGAGGCTGGCGTTGTTCCATCTCCTTTAATACGAGTCTCCACTGTGTGCTTCGTTCAAAGGCGGAAATGCCGAAACAGTTTTTATATTAAAACATCTATTTCATCCTGCCACAGTTTGACAAAAAGACAAACATGCCCTAATATGTGCGACGCCATCAAGGCAGGACAGCGTTTAGTTTTTTTTTTTACGCAGGTGACGTTAGATTGCACAATAATAAACTTTACCGTCACACACAAGTGCAATAAATACCAGGCTCGCATTTGCGATCGTCAGCAAATATTGCTCCGAGTTTGATTTATCTTCTTTAATTATTTCTTTTTTTCTTTTTTTTTTTTTTTTACAATACAATATCATAGCATTGCGCCGAAATCTTGCAAATCTCTGGAATATTCCGAAAGAATTGCTCTAATCAGTGTTTTCTGTATTAAAAATGTATGAAATGTGGCTCGTATTAGTATAAATAATGTGATGGATCCAACAGACGCTTTTATTGTAAGTGAGATCTCCCCGATTCGCAGCGTCCTGGAAGATTTTATCGTCTGTCAACACATGGATGGATGGAAGGAATTCATCAGTTAATACAAGTTAATGTATAAATAAAGCAAAGCCTGGTGAGCCCCGCCTTTTTTTTTTTTTTGTTTGTTTTTACACCGCTGACTGATTTCCACAGCCGAGATATAGGACTAAACAGAGGTGAGACGGGGTCGACTTTTACACCGCGGACCTGTGTTCTGGAATCAAAGGGGTGGTGACTCAGCGCAGTGTAGAGCGTGACGCAACGCTTCTGTCTTGGAAATACCCGGAGCACAACGGTGTAGCTAACCTCTGAGTCGGCCCGTCTTTCACTGTTCCACAAATGTTAGCATGAATAGAGTCGTCCCCCCCCCCCGTCTGAAGCCACCCATAGCATGAAGCCGCGGCCCCTGTTGCACCCTGGCATGTTGGCGCGGAACCCCTGACATGAAGCTGTGACCCTGGTTGCACCTTAGAATGTAGCCGTGACACTTCTGGCTTAAAGTCGTAGCCCCCATTGCACGCTAGCACGTAGCCGCAGAACCCCTGGCATGAAGCCGTGACCCTCATTGCACCCTGGCAGGTAACCGTGGAGGCACCAGTGACCAATGGGGGGGTCGTCATCATCAAAACGTCACTACTCGGTTGCGGAACAAGAGGTGTTTCTTTTACGTCGCAATCCACAGTCACGATTCCACCTTTATCACAGCTCTATTAATACCACCAGAGGCGTTACGACGTTGAGATAAAAGTGGGACCACATGATCCAACCGTTTTGTTTACACAGATGTCGTTCCGGAAATAAAGGCAAAATATTCCCGTAACAGAAGTACGGTGTAAAAGGGGCGTAAGTGAATCAAAGGCTTATATTACAAAACAGGAAGTGTTTGTGTGTGGTATTTAGCGCCATCTAGTGGTGAAGTTGTACACTGTACTCATCAAAAAAAATGCACACATACATGTTTGTTTGTTTTTTTTTATATACATACAGGAAAGGAACCAAATATGGTAACTTCATTGACCTTGATTTCCTGCCTTGTTAACGCCCTAAGGTTAAAATGTTGACTTTGAGAGTATTTCAGAGTACATAAAAGTTTAATATTCAATCACAGTGTTGTCAAATCAACCAGACCACAGGTACTAATATTTATTTCCTCTGATAATAAAGTACCATCACATGGAGGTTGGCGGGTACCTCCTCAAAACTAACCCTTCATAAGTCGTTATGTTAACGTTCCCCATCAAAGCCCATGATATTAGCATTTTACTCATATTTGCTGAGCTCTACCTCGTGCGCTTTATTAAAACATCGGCATCGAAGCTCGTTGCATATTCTGTTTGACTTCCTGCCTTTGATGCCTGAGATCAAGCCCGGTGTCGGTGGGTGAAATCGACCTCTCCGCCCTGCGACCTGACAGGAAAATAACGGAACCCCCTTTCATCCCGTTATGACGTTCCTGCGTTCTTCAACCCAACATATTTACACGGAACAGGCTGGTTTGTTTTGTGTTGATCAGGTTAAGTGTATTACAAGTAAACTAGCATAAATGCAAACGATTTTTTTTTGTGGAACTTAGCTGCGTTTCATGAGGTTTAGAAGGTACAAATAGGGTACTAACAGCATGTGATAGTCCTTCTGTGTGTTTAGGAGCGTGTGTGTACACATTCATCCCATGTGTCATAACATTTACACGAGTGTTTTCAGTGTAACGTATGTTTTCTGTCATGGCGGCTCATGGGGTTATGAGTGTGGACGCCGTTACTCACACATACTTCAGCAGAACTGCCTGGACTTCCATCCCTGAGGAGTTCCATCTGCAGGTGGGAGCCAGCGGATCTAAACACAAACACACACACATGTCCATAAATACAGCGCAACTGTACAACAAGTATACACAAAGTACTGCAGGCACGACCGAGATTAAAGTGGGACAGTAGTCCGAGTCAACAGACAGTAAAACTACTATTACTACTACTAATACTACGAGTTACTACTACTACTACCACTACTATTATTACTACTATCACTACTACTAGTAGTATTACCATTGTTACTACTACTACTACTACTACTACTACTACTACTACTACTACTACCACTACCACTACTAGTAGTAGTATTACCGCTATCACTGCCTACTACCACTATCACTACTACTACTAGTATTACCACTGTTACTACTACTACTACTACTACTACCACTATCAGTACTTCTACTAGTATTACCACTATCACTACTACTACTACTATTACCACTATCACTACTACTACTACTATTACTACTACTATCACTACTACTACTACCACTATCACTACTACTACTAGTATTACCACTGTTACTACTACTAGTAGTATTACCGCTATCACTACTACTACCACCACTATCACTACTACTACTAGTATTACCACTGTTACTACTACTACTATCACTATCACTACTACTACTAGTATTACCACTATCACTACTACTACTACTATTACTACTACTATCACTACTACTACTACCACTATCACTACTACTACTA
>JAPSES010074725.1:0-10235 GCA_029822895.1 Maxillicosta whitleyi
AGTGATCCAGAATCCAGGATTTCTTCCGGATCACCCCCAAAAGTTAATCATTTCTTCCTTGTGCCATTGGAAACAAAAATCTTCATTAAAATCCATCCATAACTTTTTGAGTTATGTTGCTAACAGTCAGACAGACAGACAGACGCCGGCAAAAACATAACCTCCATGGCGGAGGTAATAATAACATGATAATACATAAATAATGAAAAGTACTCATTTTGGAATTTCTGGAATGTCCATTTCCCAGTTTTGGGATTAATAAGTAAAGTACTTCTACTTCTTTTTGGTCTAATGTGAAAAAAATAACATTGCACTATGAAAATATTTATCTATAAAACTATCCTTTAATGGTAAAATGTGAATTTTTATTTAATTTTAACACTGTTCTGCCTTTTGCTAAATGATTTTGTGTCTTTGCAGATCAAATGTGACTACATTTTAACAATATTCTGCATAATTTTGTTCAAATTGCACTTATTTTTCTTACAAAATTTAAGTTTTTTTGCAGGTTATTCACATCTTTTTTTTTTTTTTGAGAAACGATAGTTTGTAAAAGATTAGTATTTTTTATTGCACTAAAAGCCATTGTGTCATTGCCAACAAATCCTGAAAATTTCATCAAAATCCGTCCATAACTTTTTGAGTAATGTTGTACACAGATGGATGGACGGACAAACAAACGCCAGCAAAAACATAACCTCCTCGGAAATAATAATAATAAAAAAAGTTACATATATGATGAGTCTGTCATAATAAACATCCGCCAAAGCCAAATACTACCCCCCCCCCCCCATGTATGTCCATGTTTTAGCCACAGACGGGAGCTGAAGGTTGGGAAAAGCAGCTTATTTTCTCCTTCCTTGTTAAAATCCAGTTGCTTCTTCAGGGTCAAGGTTAGATTCCGAGGTGAGGTTGTTTTTACCGATGTGAGGGCATCGACAGTGACAGCTCTGGCAGAAACAGGCCGCCATTTGTCAAGAGTGGGCAACCCACTCCGCGGCAAAAAAATGTCATTTTATGTTTCTGCAAAATCGTATAATCTCAACACTGTCGTTGTACATGTCTGCAAATGTGCAGGAGCTCAATGCAGGTTTGGCAGGTTGAAGGTGGGGTGAAAGGCAAAGGCTGCATTCCAATTCTGGTGGGTTTTTAGGTTTAACCCTTTAACCCCCTCAGACATTATTTCAAGTAGGAGCTGCTGCGGCTCACAGGTTCTGTTTTACTGTGAGTTTTAGGGTCAAAACAGAAAAAAAAAAAACAGAGGAATTGAGCTGTGACAGGTTTTAGTAAATAAGACACTCAGAATGTACATTAGTAACAGATTTAAGATGTAGAACATGACCTTTGAACTGGAACAAACTCAACAACAACTATTTGAATTCTGGCCCAGTTTTTGTTTTGGGACTTTTTTTTTTTTTTTTCTGCTGCTTTTTGGTACCGGGTTGAATTCCAAAAATCAGTTATACAGTCAAAACTCTGCAAAAACACATTAAAAAAATACATGAAAATAAGAAAGATCATGATAACACTGCAAACAACAGTAAAAACAAAACAAACAAGGACAAAGGTGTAAAACAAAACAGGAAAAAAAAGCTAAAATCACCTATTTTTATAGTGAGTCGGTCGCATTTTATCAGCACATTTGGAAAATTTTCCTATTGAGGAATGGTTTAATTTTTTATTAATTAAAATAAATCATATATTCAGAAAGCTCACCATAGACACGTCAGGGGTTAAAGGGGTAAAAAAAAATTTTTTTGTTTGTTTAAGGTTAGGAAATGTCATGGTGTGAAATCTATCTATTTATCTGTCCATCTGTCCGTCCATCAGTCTGTCTAGTCGCTTTTCCATTAGGCTTATGTTCAAAACGTTACCAATATTTATTAAAATGTCAAATTAAGAGAAGTGCATATATATATCTGTAAATAAACACCATATTCACGTTCGTCACCATGTTTATGGAATGACTTCTCGTGTCATCTTGCGTTAAAAAAAATAAATAAATAAATCATTGCATTTGTGATTTAAGGGAAAAATTATACAACACACTTCTCATCTTTTGACATTTCCTAAATAGCGGTAAAGTTCTACACATAAGCCTGATGGAAAATCAACTACTGAAGAACCCAGAAGAACAGACATGTCATAGACTATGATGAATAACGCCCTGTTTCCACCACACGGTACCAACTCGACCCGATTCGGCTTTTTTGCATTTCTATTACAAAAAAGGACCTGGAATCTGGTACCCGGTGCTACTTTTTTGGTACCACCTCTGCCTAGGGCTGCGTTGAAACAAACGCCGGCAAAAACAGAACCTTGGTGGAGGTAATTAAAGGACTTTTCATCAAAACCAGAGTCTGAAAAACTCATCTGTGTATTTATGACAAGCAGACTGAATTACTGTAGGAGTTTATTCACCGGATCCTACAGTCAAGTATTCCGAGGTTACAGCTCATTCCGAATGCAGCTGCACGTATTCCCACTGGTACCGACACATCACAGCCGTTCTTAAACCTCTGCACTGGTTACCTGTTAAAACAAGGATCAGAATCCTGCTCCTGGTTTACAAAGCGCTACGTGGCCTCGCACCTCAGTATATGCTCATCATTTCCACCACAACAACAACAACAACAACAACGCTTCGGATAAACAGGCGGGGGCAACTTCCTCGTTCCTCGCACCAGATCCAAGAAATGGGAGGCGGCTTTCAGAGTACGTACCCCACGGAAATGGAACATGCCTGATACAGTTAGACATGCCACATCAGCAGACATTTTTATAAACACATTAAAAACAAAGCTTCTTTCAACAGCGTTTTGTGTGTGTGTGTGTGTGTGTGTGTGTGTGTGTGTGTAAATGTTCTGCTCTTCTATAGTTCTGTTCTACACTTTGGTTCTCAAAGCACTTTCCAAAGCCTCACATTCACATGCTCACACAACAGTAGGAGGGTACTATGCTAACGTACCATATCAGACTCTAGTTAGGGTTCAGTGTCTTGCTCAAGGACACTTCAACATGTGGACAGTTAGAGCCAGGATTTGAACCGCCAACTGTTTGGTCATTGGACAACTCGCTCTAAGTCGCCCTGATGCAATAGCTTAGTGGTTTAAACTGCTGATTTTGGTGTGGAAGGTTGCCAGTTTGAATCCCAGGTGGGCCCTTTACGCTATCCATGCCTATACCTTGTAAGTCGCTTTGGATAAAAGCGTCTTTCTAATGTAATGTAATGTAAAATGTGTGTGTGTGAGTTTAACCCACAGAGACCTAAACACAAACCATCCACTGAACTGATGTTTGTAATGTATTTGGAAACTACCAAAAATAGTCACTTGCCCAATAAAGGGTTAATACCTGTTGATCCACTAGTCCTGTCTATACATGTAAATAATTGTTGTAAAATGCCGTTTATCATCTTTTCGTGGTCATCTGATATGATTCATTTGGACGTTTGAGGCTCTGTAGTTACCATGGAAACACCGTCATCTTCTACAGCATTGATTCACCAGTAAAACCAGTGGAGTTGGTTCCATGACAGTGGATGGACACACTGGTTTTATGTTGAATTAATGCTATATTTTGTTGAAAAAGTCACATTTACTTCATTTTTCTGTTCCTGACGGTTAATTTTAATCCGATCTTTTTTAATAAACTACATGATAAATACATTAAATATGAGAAAATATCAAGATTCTATTGAAAAAACACAAAATACAGAGGATGATATTATAATAAATTGTGATAATTGTGAGTTTTCACATTCAGTTTGCAATATATTTGCTGAAAATTCTAAACTTTTCTGTTTTGACATGATTAGCTTTACATTATTTACACAAAAAAATGCAAACCATAGAGCATTATATTATTTTTTTTAATTGGTGATAAATCAGTTGAAACAAAAGGGTAGAAATAGGGGAAAATTCATTTGGGAACTGCCACAATAGTAGCACTGGGTCTTTATGGGTTAAGTTTGTGCATATATTATTGTTTACTTGCACTTGTACACTGTTTTTTTTTTATGATTTTTTAAAGTTTTTTTTTTAAATATAGTTACATTATTTACCTGTTGTGGAACACATCGAGTTTGCCTTGTCCATGAAATGTGCTTAATAAATAAAATTGAATTGAACTGAACACAGATGTTAAGTTAATAATAAACAACAACAGATTCCAAAAACAATCTTCATGCCACATCTTTGATTAAATACCAATTAAATATGAATTAATACCTGATAAAGTATTATCAGTGCTTCACCCATGAACACCTATTGATACTTTTATCCAGTGGAACTTTTCTGAAATGATTATTTTTAATATAATATCCTCTATGATTTGCAGTTTTTCAGTGAAACTCTGGTGTTTTCAGTTACGGATCTCGTTCATGTTCACAAATTCTTACACATTCTTCACCCTCACCTGTCTCATCAGACTAGATGGACCCCCCCGGGTGCCCCCACCCTACTACATCCATAAATGGACGTCCTTTTAACTACAGTCTGTCCGTCTGTGGGAGTGAATCTGTCCTTTTACTGTGGTTTTCCCTGAGGTTTGCTCTTTTCCCACTGGGTTTTTGGAGTTTTTTCTTTGCCAAGAAGGAGGGTCTAAGGACTGGGTGGGGGGGGGGCATTAATCCATTTCCTTCATCTATTGTTCATGTGACTGTTGTTTGTTTTCATATCCAGCTAATTCTGTAAAGCCCCGTGAGGCAACCTTGTTATGACATAGGGTTCTATAAATAAAACTGGATTGAACTGAGGGTTATTATATCAAAAACAGAGAAAAAACAAGAAAAAAAGGGGTGTGGGTTTTGTCGAGGAGAAATAAATCGCAAACATACATACACTTCAGAGTCACACTGTTAGCGATAGAACATTTATGGAAATTTGGCAAAACAAACGCATTCTGTTCGGTGCAGGAGACGCAGCACGGAGGAGATTGGTTATCAATGGTCTACAGTCCGTTAGCCAATCAGGACGCAGAACCCAGTACATTTTTATACATAAACACAAAATATGCAAAACAGCGAGGGTGTGAAAGGTTATAGCGAGGGAGCGCTGTAAATCAGAAACAGAGAAAACTCTAGAAAAAGTGACTTTTTCAGAAAAGATATTTGTAAGTGAATGTAAAAACAAGTGTTTCCATTTACTGTCATTGATCAAACCCATGGGCTTTTATTGTTTACTGGTGAATCAATGCTGTAGAACAGGGGTCTCACACTCATTTTTTCCCGGGGGGGGGGTGTCACATTCAGCCCAATTTGATCTTAAGGGCGCTGGACCAGTAAAATAATAATATAAAATAATTGCATAATAATGCATAAATAATGATAAATCAAAATCTGTCTTTGTTTTAGTAAAGATAAACCCATTAAATTATGAAAATACGCACTTTTATAATCGACCCAAACAAAAAAGATATGAATAACCTGAAAAAAACTGACATTTATCATGAAAAATAAGTGCAATTTTAACAATAATGTGCCTCAACTTATTATTTATACATGTTCATTATCGGATCGGATCTAAAAGTGTTACAATTGTACAAATATAAAATAAAATGACGACAACTCAAAATCTGACCCGACCCGAACGAAAAACACATGAATAACCAGAAAAAAATGACATTTCTCGTGAAAAATAAGTGCAATTTTAAATTTAAAATGGATTTTAGATTTTACTAAACCTAGCATACGCATTATAATTCTATCAAAACTGGTTCTTCTCCAACTTGTAGCACAGGTGTGAGTGAAATTACCACAACGACCCAATAAAACCAATAAAGCACAGAGTGTCAGGTTTCAGAAACCGTTGGAATTTTACCAGTCGAACAAACGGTGAAAGAGTTACAGCCATCCAAAGTGAGGCTGCGTCAGCGGTGACACAGCAGGTTTTAAAGGGTTAACCACTGCCATTTACACAAGTATGTGTTTAGTTCTGCTAGATTAGAACACAGGCCTCAGCTGCTTCCATCATCACGTCACAAACAAACAATAAGTGGCGGTCATGTTGAATTATTGTTTTCTGAAGCTGTCCGTTTCAGCAGCTTTTATGCGGAGTTGAACCCGTGACTTTGGAAATACACGTATGAAGAAACACACGGACGTACAGAAACGTGGTTTTTTTTTCTTGGCAGCTGCATTTTATTAGGATTATGTTCGATGAAATCAGCTATGACCTCCAGATATGAGAAAATTTGTATCAAAGTCACCGTGGCAGCCTCATGTTTTTCACATTGGACTTCATTGTTTTTCTATTCACATGTTTCAGCCATTGACTCTAATCTAATGATTGGGCTCCGAATGTGCAGGTATTATCTTTAGAAAACACGCACTCCAAACATTCTTTCTGAATTATCCAGATATGTGTTTATTTTAAAAGGGACGGGAAGAATTCAAGCCCCACTGGTAGAACATACATATATATAAATGTTCTTTTTTTATAGACACTTAACTCCAATTAACCTCCATCCTCCTATTTACCCATAATCACATTATCCTCTGGTATTCCACTCTATTTTTCTTTCATCCCACAGAGGCCGTGTCCTCCCACTACATGCTCTGAGATCGGGCCGAGGCCACGGAACAAGCTTTTCCTTGTGTCTAGATCTCCCGGTCGGCTACAGAACCCGTCCCTCTTCCTCCTCCTCCTCTTCCTCACCCTTCGCTCTTTCTCAGAACTCCTCACGCTCTCTTTTTAGTCGTCTCCTTCTGCTCCCCTCACTGCATATCTGCCTTCAGGCCATGTCCAGCGCCAGACAACGTCTGATTCATACCGTCAGTCGGCTGATTCTGGATCTGTTTGAAGGATAGATTCCACGTCCTGCCTTTGGCCTAATTAACCAATGAAGACCCAGCGCTACTTTTTTCCTCTCTATTTAACCTTCCTTAAGTGAACTGTCACCATTTATTACAATATTATTCTCTGTATTTTGCATTTTTAAGTGTAAATCAGATATTTTTCTACAGTTAATTTCCTGATCATGTATATGTTCATAAAAGCGAATCCTTTTAAGTCTGCCATTATAACATCTCTTTGTTTTGTTTTTTTGCAATAAAGTGTCAGTAAATATCTCTTTTGCCAATTCCTTTGCAGTTTTGTTTTTAGGGAAAAATTAACTTTCATTATCTGGACATTAATTATCATTATTATAAATAATAAACTGTGGTTTAGTAAAAAAAACAACACTTGAAGGTTTTAGCATACAGTTTTATCATTATGTTTTAGCATATATATTACAAAAACCACTATTAATGTCCATCATGCATCTGTTTAGATTTCAAAAATAAACTTAACTCTGCTCCAACATTAAATATCCATATTGTGGCTTCATATTTTTTTGTATTTTCCAGGCATTTTTTTAGCCTGTGTGGAAGTTTCTCAAGCAGTTCCTTTTTATTTGTATATAGACCCTAATATAATAATATAGCTGCCATAAAACGTTACGTAGTGTTGAAAAGCTCATGATCTCAGCTTTCTGAAGCCATTTGACTTTGGTAGAAGCCCAAACAGTTACAGTAACGTGAATGCTGTGAAGTAAATAACGCAAAGTTGGGTTTATGACAGTGGTCCCTCGTTTATCAAGGGGGTTACGTTCTAAAAATAACCTGCAATAGGCGAAATCCATGAAATACGGTAGTCTGTTTTGTTTTTTGCAATTATTATATATCTTTTAAGGCACGACTGTGTAGCTCAGTGGTTTACGCCACTGACTTTGGTGCAGAAGGTAGCCAATTTGAGACCCAGGTGATCCCTTGGGAAAAGTTCTTTATGCTATACATCCCAATAGGGGGGCGCGAGCCTCATTGTCCCAAGCCCTGTTGTGTCAGGAAGGGCATCCGGCATAAAAATAAATAATAATAATATGTGAAGGTGATTTGCTGTGGTGACCCCAGAAGGGAAAAACCCAAAAGAAATCATCATTATACATGTTTTACGGCTGTAAAACCGCACACTTTATCCACTTTTCTTAGACGGGCATTAACATTTCCAGTGTCATTTCTTTTTCCTGCGGTCACTGATCCATAAAGCTAAAGCAGACTCCGTCCTTATGATGGTCTTGTTCCAATCGTTTTCCGTCCTTGTTAAAACTTATTGCTGCTTTCGTCCTTATGTTACTTTCCTCCTTCTTTATGTAACAAACCGAAGATTCATTTATTTCTAATAGCGCCCTACAGCTACGCAACTTCTACCTTCATCATGTCCAGAAGTCTAACTTTTCGTGTGATGGGTAGTATCTTTCTCTGATTTTTCGTTGACATTGTGGGTTTCGCTCGAGGAGAAAACTCACAAATATACATACACTTCAGAGTCACACTGTTAGTGGTAGAACATTTATGTAAATTTGGCAAAATGAACGCATTCTATTCTTTGCAGGAGACGCAGCACGGAGGAGATTGGTTATCAATGGTCTACAGTCCGTTAGCCAATCAGGACGCAGAAACCAGTACATTTTCATAAGTAAATAACAAATATAGAAAAAACAGCGAGGCTGCGAAAGGTTATGGTGAGGGAGCGCTGTAAATAATAATAATAATAATAAATAATGACAACTCAAAATCTGTCTTCGTTTTAGTGAAGACAAACCCATTAAATTATGAAAATATGCACTTTTATAATCTACCCACATGAAAAAGATATGAAACTGACATTACTCGTGAAAAATAAGTGCAATTTTAACAATAATGTACCTCAACTTACTATTTTTGCATGTTCATTTTGGATCAGATCTACAAACACACTTAATAACAGGTAGAAAAGTGTTAACATTGTACTTCATTTTCTTTAGACATGTCAGGTTATTCACATTTTATTGTTACAGGATAAAAAAAAATATACGAATGAGGCTACGAATGTTTTAGCCCGCCGTATTTTAGAAAGAGAACACTCAAGAAAAAGTGACTTTTTCAGCAAATATATTTATATTGAATGTAAAAACAAGTGTCTCCATCCACTGTCATTGATCCAACTTCATGGGTTTTACTGGTGAATCAATGTTGTAGAAGATGACGGTGTTTCCACGGTAACTACAGAGCCTCTGAATGGGTCATATCTGAAGGCCATGAACAGATGATAAACTGTATTTTACACTAATTATTGACAGAATTAATAGATCAACAGGTGTTAAAAAGCTTAGCAGTGTCTGTTTTGGATTAATTTAATTGTACAGGTGATGAATCTATCGTCTTTTTTCCTTTTCGGTGTCGCTACAGCGAATCATCTTTGCATGTTGACTTTGGCAGAGGTTTTTACGTCGGATGCCCTTCCTGATGAGGCTAATGAGCCACATTGGGATATATATATATATAAACATATGTTATATAAAGCGTAAATATCCTTTCCTAAGGCATCACCTGGGTCTCGAACCAACTACCTTCCACATCAAAGTCAGTGGCGTTAACCACTGAGCTACACAGTCGCTATATTATTTTAAGTTAATTGTACAGTAAAATAAACTTTAACCTAATTGAATAATCGCGTCATTAGTGGAGGCGGAGCTTCCACAGGTTGGATTCTTCACACATCCTTTTCCTTTGTCCTTTTTATCATAAGACAGAACACGTCAGTCCTTTTGTCATAACAGTGTCAAGTGATTTTAACACTTATTACTAAATGCCTTAAAACGGACAGAATGAAAAAGAGGCTTGGATGTCTGCCTTTTTCTTCCCCTACGTGTTGCACAAAAACACATTCCAGCTGTCAAATGCGTTCATTCATGGAGCTCCGTATAAAAACGGTTCACGACTACCTGCCTGTCCCCTAAAGCAATTATAGGTGAAAGGGTTTTTTTCTTTTTTTTTTTGCTCTTTTTACCTCCTGCGTTCCAGGAAGGCGCATGTAGACCTGTCACCCGCTCTGACACATTAGTGACATATATATTTTTTTTACCAAAAACTGAAGCATGAATGTTGATGCATAGGGGTTGTAGTGACTTTGAAAAGATTTGGGGAAAGTCACCTGGGTTTAGTTTCAGTTTATTTTAGCGGGGACAGAGCAGGTTCAAAGACAAACATGACATAAAAAAAAAAATCAGTTTTCCGTTTTTGCTAATTCCGTCTTTTTACATAACCAGTCAGACACATACACATATACTCATATTTATAGTAGGTCTGGGGATAATGATGCGTTAATCGCCATTAGATTAAAGTGACACATAAGGTATTAAATTCAAAATGTCATAAATTTAAAGCCTTCGTATCAATTTCTATAAAAGACTATTATCAATCTGATCATTTTCAA
>JAPSES010074726.1:0-10235 GCA_029822895.1 Maxillicosta whitleyi
CAATGAGTTTAATTAATACAACCAGAGGAGCTGCATGTGGATGGGAGAAGTGCGGAAAATGCTGGAAAACTCTGATCTCGATTAAAAAAAATATTCTCGATCACAATTTACATTAATCTAATCGTGATTAACATGTTAATATTCCCAGCCCTAGAATAAATATATGTAATATATATAAATATAAGGTTTCAGAACAGGAAATGCATTTTTTTTTTTTTTAAATTTAGGATTTGTTTTAGCGATACCAATCTGATACCGATCTAATACTGTCTTTATACAATACATTTTTTTTTTTTTTTAATTTTGGAGTCATTATTTATTTATAGGTTATTATGCTATTATTTTACTTGACTTCACAGTCGGGCTGAATGTTAAACCTGAACTAAAATAAATATGACACCTTTGACTATTGATAACTTCAGTAGAATTGTTTGCCCTTTCCAAATTCATACTGTGGGCCAAACTAGACCCTTCAGCAGCCCGGCGTTGGCCTGTATGTTTATGAACA
This sequence comes from Maxillicosta whitleyi, assembly GCA_029822895.1. Classification (NCBI taxonomy): domain Eukaryota; kingdom Metazoa; phylum Chordata; class Actinopteri; order Perciformes; family Neosebastidae; genus Maxillicosta; species Maxillicosta whitleyi. The sequence goes on from JAPSES010074726.1 coordinate 509, forward strand.
GGTCTGTGCTGTACGTTAGTCACCACGGAGCCTCTGAACATCCACATGGGTCATATCTGATGTTGCTGAAAAGCTGGGAAACTGCATTTTACCTGAATTATTTACCTGTATTGATAGGATGAATGGTTCAGATATTTTTAACCATTAAAAACTGTTCATTTCTTCAGCCTGCACAGTTTGGTTCGGGTCAAATTTAACCCAGACCAATAATTCCCTCATAATAAGTGTTTATGTTGAACTACAGATTTATTCAGAATGTTTAAACAGACTATCCCACATTAATAAGTATATGTAATATATAAATATAATGTTTCAGAGCAGGAAGAGCATTTTTTTTTTTTTTTTCAGTTTTACAAACTTGTTTTTGGATAAAAATATCTACTGTCACACAGTATCATGTCCTGTTTTACATAACAAATAAAAACATAAAAGTTATTGTGATTTATGTATAAAATTCACCCAAATCAGCCTCAGTGTCCAAAAATCTGTAACACCTGTACAAAAGTATAACATTTATTACATTATAGAATAGTATAATATTTATTTTATTTTGGCAAAATTTAGGTAAAATCATCAAATTTCAAAATAAAAGAATGATGCCCAGGGGATTTTTACTACTGCTGAATGTCAAAACGCCTCAAATTTGACCTGACTAGTATATAAGGGTTAACCCACAAAGACCCAAACATCCACTGGTGTCCAAAATCATCCGATGATCTAAAACATTTAATAACCTATCAATAAACTGAACTAATGCGGGTAAAATGCAGTTTGTTGTCTTTTTATGGTCATTAAATATGACCCATTTGCACATTCAGAGGCTCCGTCATCTTAAATAAATAGGCCAGACCAGTAAAATAATACAAATAATAGGAAAAGAACTTATGAATCATGACAACTCCAAATTTTCTCAGTGTTTTTGAGTGAAAAAAGTTAAATTCCATAATGAAAATGTTCACATTTACGAAGAGTACTTGAAGATATCATTAACAAATAATAACAACATGGGAATTCTTCAGAAAAATACCTGCAGTTTTAACCATATTATGTCTTAGTTTATAGTTAATGCATATGCAACATGACTTACAGACCACAGATGATCTACAAATACAAAAAACCTTTAATAACAGGCAGAGTATTGATAAAATTCCACATATTTGTCTTAAGACATTTCAGGTTGTTTATATTTGTTCAGGTTTTTCCATTTTTTTTTTTGTAAAGGGTAAAAAGTCTGTAAATGTCAACATTTTTGTGTGATTTTTTATTTTTTTATTTTACACTGAAACAAAGGACAAAAATGTGTGATTTTCATTATTTATAGTTTATCACAATAGTATTTTACTGGTCCGACCCACTTTGGATCGAATTGATCTAAAATGATTTGAACATTCTTGATTGTTATGATCCTCAGTGTAATTTTTTGCATTTCACCAATTCATCCCAGGGGACTGGAGTCTTTGGTGGGCTGGTTTTGGGCCCCGGACCACATGTTTGACACTTGTGTGTTCTACAACTGTGTTTCACCAGTAAAACCCACAGGGTCTGATACATTTAGATTCAGTTATTGATATATTTGCTGGAATTTTTTTTTTTCTCAGTTTCTGCAGTATGCATTTTCTTTTCTATTCAACCTATATTGAATGTGCATTGTTAAGCAGCAAAAAAAAAAAAAAAAAAGGAACAAATTCATTATATGTGCAAACTTACTCAGCGATGAAGACCTTACTGATTCTAATTGTGATTCTGATCAAATAAACCTCAACTTTACTCTGATCTTTTATCAACATCCACATAATAAGTCAATTGATTAAAGGAAAATACCTGATTTTTACTGGAAAAAAAGCAAAATATAGAGGATAATATAAAAAAAAATTGTATGAAATCACTTGAGAAAAGTTAAATGGACAGAAAATCATGTTTGAGAACTGCAAAAAAAAAAAAAAAAAAAGTAGCTGTGGGTCTTTATGAGCTAAAGTGCTATCCATCCTCCTTCAACCTGACAATGTTAACACAGTGTCCTGCTCCGACCTCTGACCTTAACCCCTTCCAGCTCCACTGAATGAACTGAAGGCCGGCACTACCATCCACATTAAACCTAACACTGCTGTGGCTCATTGACAGTAAAGGCCTGCAGACAGGTTCCACACAACTGTCAGAAAGTGAAAGCTGTGATAACACCGTATACTAGAAATGCCCACAGGTGAGTTATTATTGAGCTGTTGTGGTGTTTTTGGACTCTTTATTCCACTGTAGTACTAAACACCATATCAAATAAGTGATGAGAGGAACCAACCATACTGAATCTTTTATCAAGTAGACATTGTTAAATCCACAGCCATAAGCACATTAAAGGTGACAATGATGTGTTACTTACCTAATTATAACTACATATCTCTACAGGTTTAAGCTGCTGATGCTATTTGAGAAGCAAAAACAGAGAAACAAGGCTGTAATTACATTTTTTTCTCACTTTCAGATAGTGAATTAATGAACAAATGGGTGAAAAAAACTATATATTAATGACAATATATGACATAGTGTGCTGCCGCATCAGGTAGATAATAAATAAATAAATAAATAAATCAGTCAAGCAATAAATAAGTAAATAAATCCCACACTAATATTTCATTGGACAGTGGTTACTTTCACTGTTATTATAAACTCATATTCTGTCAAAGCATTTTTGGACAAACAATACTGAACCTAGACCTGAACTTGAACCTACACCAGAACCTAAACCTAGAGCTGAACCTAAACCTGAACCTGAACCTACAGCTGAACTTAGACCTACACCTGAAACTACACCTGAACCAAGACCTGAACCTATATGAACCTAGACCTAGACCTGAACCTACACCTGAACCTAAACCTAGAGCTGAACCTAAACCTGAATCAAGACCTGAACCTGAACCTACACCTGAACCAAGACCAGAACCTAAACCTGAACAAAGACCTGAACCTGAACCTAGACATGAACCTACACCTGAACCAAGACCTGAACCTGAACCTAGACCTGAACCTAAACCTAGACCTGAACCTGAACCAAGACCAGAACCCACACCTGAACCTACACCTGAACCTAAACCTGAACTTAGATCTGAACCTAAACCTGAACCAAGACCAGAACCTAAACCTGAACCATCACCTGAACACAGTGTAAGTAATAACATAAATAGTCTAATACACATATATAATACATAGTCTAATACATAATATACTCTTCATATTTCATGTTTCACTCTTGTGTGTTTCTTCCTGTCTTTTCTACACTTTATTTTTGTGTATTTTGTTGCTGTTAAATATCCTCATGATGAGGTCATTAAAGTCTTATATTTATCTATTTTTTCTGTCAAATTGATGGTTATTTAATTAAAGCTACAGAACTTGCCGCTGTTAAAACTATTTAATATGAATCTGCAGGTTTTGTTTTGTTTTTTGTTTTTTTTTTTGGGGGGGGGGAAGAGGTCATATCTGTTTTCAGTGGAAACCTTGGAAGTTTGTCTTTATGTTGTTATCCTTTATAATTAAACTGCAGAGCTGATGTTTATGTATTCTGTTCTTTAATATATGTTCCACTGCTTAAATACAACATCAGGAAAGTGTTTATAGTTGCATCTAAATCGCAATTTGGCCCGTTTAATATTTACTGAAGTCAAATGAAGTAAAACTAATAAAGCATGTTTGTAACTAAGTGTGTGTCTGTGCAGTTAAAATGCTCATTGGTTGCTTCTCAGGAAACTGTTAGACCTTAAAGTACAAATAATTACTTAAGCGCTATATTTTACCCTTTATCAAAGGAAAAATGTTTGGCATGAACGGTATTCCACAACATCTTTTAATATGGCTCTGCTTCACTAACAGAACCACACCAGCCCTGTTTCCTCCTCAGCACTGAACTATTTCAGTCTCCACATGCCAGCTCCAAGGGAGACCCAGCGATGGTTTAATGAATAAAAGTTCACTGAATAACAAAAATAATGACACGCAAGATGCATGGCATGAGCACACACACACACACACGCATACACACACACACACATGCATACATGCATACAGACACACACACACACACACACACACACACACACACACACATACACACACACACAAACACTGCTTCTGTATCTGGGTTCAGGATTATGAAACGTATGGAAATATGACATTTGTTCCTTCACTTCTTCCCTTCATTCTCATTTCCTCAGAGGAAAAACATTAATGGATACACTGTAAAAAATGACCATAGAATTAATACCAAAAAGTTGTAAAATTGCAGCTTAAAAAAGTGAAAACATATTATATTTGAAAAGGTTCTCGTGTTAGTTTTTACAGGAAGGGTGTGTTAACAAAACCAGATTTGTACGTAGAAATTATAAGATAGAAAATAAAATTTGAGAAAATAAAAGTGTAAATTGAAAAACAATGTGGTTCTGTTTAAAGTGCCAGACCATAAATTGAAATAACAACCTATTCTCATGCTTTTTTTTTTTTAAATAGGAAAGTAATGAGAAAGTAAATTTAACATTTTAACATTTTAAGTATGTAAACATCACTGAAATCCCTTTAAAATGCTAAATCTAGATGTTACTCTATAAATATGTTCACAGTTCGATCTGTTTTTTTTACAGTGTTGCTCTGGTAACCACAGCTGCCAGTGTTTTTCTGTCAAAACAAGAGGATTACTTTTTTTTTTTTTACAGTGTAATTTGACAACTATAAAATATGCAAAAATCTATAAATACCCGACCTTTAACCACTGACCCCTAACAATAACATGTTTTTGTTATGATTGGTTTGTCTGTCTGTTTCTGCTGCAGCCGTTTTCACATAACTTGGGGGAAAGATAGGACACAGATCAAGGACAAACCCATTCCACTCTGGAGCATATCCATAGGGTTGAATTATTTTTTTTTTTTTTTTTTTTCATTCTGAAATGGGGGATTTGACTAAATTACAGCACGGTGGGACCATGGTGGAGGTATATGCTCACAGAGTGCCCTTCTAGTTTTATTTTGGTTTGGTTTTAAAGCAAGGTTCTGCCCTCCAGGTCTGAGCATGCACTGGTGACAGATAGGTATTATGAGGAGTTTCCTCCTGCCTCCGTTGGGGATTTGTTATAATCTCCTTTAGAATGAGTCATGGATAGATTACCATATTGCACGCTGTAGGCCAGGATATCCTATATAGGCTATGCTAATAGGTAGAAGTCAGGAGGCTCCCTGGTGGACTTGGAATGTGACCAGCACCTGTACATGGGAAACACATTCCTGAGACGGTGGGAATGGCATTAATGTATTAGCCACTCCTCCGGTGTACACAGAAAAACACATATGTATGTTTATGCTCTGGCTTCAGTTATCCAACATAGTTTTTAAGCCTCCCCCCTGAAGCAGAGGCAAGGGGTACTGTTTTTGGTTCAGTTTGTTTGTTTGTTTGTTAACACTCTTGCAGCAGAACTTTTGGTTGATTTCATACCAAATTTGTTTTATAGATTGCCAGTGACCATGAATAGATCACATTACATTTTGGGAAAAGTAGGTAAGAGTAAAAATGTTTCCCCATTTACTTATAATGGGTGGAAATTTCAAAAAACCACCGGTTGAATTCATACCAAACTGACTTTACGTCTCGTCTGCCACCAGATGTTAGTGTTTTGTGTCTTGTCACTTCCTGTTTTATTTTGTCAGTCTCTCATCTGTATCGTGTTTGGTGTTTTTACTTCCTGTTTCCTGCTTTCCCACTTGTGTGATTATCTGACCCCGCCCTAATGTGCTGCACCTGGGCCTCCTTGTCTATGTGTGTATATAAACCCTGTGTTGTCAGTATCTTGTTGCCAGTTTATAATTACTGTGTGTTACCAAATGGTCTCATTGTCTCCTTTTGACCTGTTTTGAACCCTGGATTTCCCTGGTCTTGCCTTCTCTTCCCTGTCAGTACCTCTGCCTGTTTGGAATGTTTTCCTGGATTCGGACCTTTGCTTGTTACCGTCCTCTGCTTTTGCCTAACCCTCACTTGTACTATTCTGTGTCTCAGTGTTTGTCTGTCTGTTCCCTGTCGGTGCCTTCGTTTGGATTTCCTGTTTCCTGTTTTCAGACCCCACCAAGGTTATAATAGTTTTGCATTTTTTATTATAGTTTGGTTTTATTTTGTTTTGACTTTTTTCTCTCTAATTCAGTCAGTTTTAATTAGTTTTTAAATTAGTTTTTTTTTTATTAGTTTTCCTTTTTTTTTTTTCTTTTTTTTTTTTCCAAATGCTTAGTTTTAGTTTAGTTATCATTAGTTTGAGTATTAGTTTTAGTTTTTTTTGTGTGGGATTTTTTCCTTTGAGAAGTATTCCACATATTTTATCACTTGTTTCCAGTCGCTTTTATCTGTCTCAGTCATATTCTTTTTTTTTTTTTTTTGTTTTTTGTTTTTTGTTTCAGTCATATTCAAAGAAATTCCAAATCGGACTCTGCCGCTTTCTTCCAACCTTTGTTGCCATGTTCTTGGGTAGTGGAATGAGTAGAAGCCGACTTTGACTGAGAAGTGACAGACCATGAGGTGCCGTAAGGTGCACCAGCTCACTGGATTTTAAACCTCGGACCGATGACTCCACAGTCACGATTTTGGCTGGAATAACCTGTGCCTGTTTTACCTGAATCTCTGACTCAGTCTCTGCATTTGGGTTCATATCTCGGTGTTTGGACGTGACGCTCTACAGTTTACCAGTGACGTAGACCGGATCTCATTACACTTTGGGAACCGTACATCAAAGTAAAAAAATTTTTTTGACATTTTAAAATCTGATGATATATGTGCACGGGGCGGGGGTTTGTTGTGTGTGGAACCACTTGTTACACATTTATAATTCTCCTGTTTACATGTATCAAAAAGGCTTGTGCTGTATTTACTTGCACTAATTGGATCAATGTTTGCACCACAATACTACGGCTGTGAATTCTGTTTACTGAGACAATGTACAGTGGTGTTTATAATGCCCCCCCCCCCCCCCCCCCTGACAAGAGGGTGGGGGTGTACAGATACACCAGGAATTCTGTCTAGTTTCTTGTGGACTGTTCACCCAATTCTTTTCATGTGTCACTCATATTCTTTACCACTATGAGAGGTGCAGTGCACAGTTTGATGCTGCAACTTTTATTTATTTATCTTTACACATTTTTGAAAATTTGCCCAACCCCCTTTTTCAACCGCTATTCACCTGATTCTTATCAAATCAGATCAAATCAAATTTTATTTATATAGCGCTTTTTCATACAGAAGTGCAAGTCAAAGTGCTTTACTGATTAAAATCATCAAATTTCACACACAGGTTCTTTACATGTATCTTTCTCCCACTTTTTGCACATTATTATTTTATTTAATTATTATATTATTGTTTTTATTTTGGAAAATATTGAAAGGTGAGTAGGAGGGGGAAACTTGTGTGACCAGGTGTGTGTGTGCATGTGTGTGTGGGGTATTAATAAGCTTTTTTTCATTTGTGTTATGCTGCAATTATCATTAAGTGTCTTAGGAAAATTAGCCTTAGCCTATGTCATATTTTTTTCAGGACACAGGAAATGAGACAAAAATTAAGTAACAGATATCACAATTTGGCCAAAAATATGATGCTATAAAGGATAAAAAAAATAAAAAAAAGTGAAATGTTTATCTGCATTCTAGTTCACTTCAGTAATACTGTCCCTGTGTCTTCCACTTCATAGTGGAGATGCAAGAAAAGATACAAGGAAAAGACTGCAAGAGACAGGAAGGAAATGTATCACTACAGAACTGAGACATCTTCTCCTCTGAACTGTCATATCATGTGACATCTGTTTGTGATGACAACTGCACAGCTTTAACATTCTCCACAGGGAGCACTTATGGTTAGGAGTTTGGATTAGTGCACATAAACACTATAAACACTGTCAGAGCAATTAATGATGATGCTTATTTACTCACTTTTCAGTCTATTCACAGCAGTGTGTGCATGTTTATGTACAGAACATATGTGTTTGAGTCTATGATTAAACAGTTTAAAAAAACAAACATGTAATAAAAGTACATTCTGTATGAATACTGTGTAAAGATCTCATCAGTAGGGTGTGTAAATGTACTGCACTCATTAGACACTCAACACATATTATGTTATATATTATGTTATTATAGAAAATGGCAGCAAATGTTTTTGTAAAATGAGGTTTCAATGGACACAATCATGAGAGACGGGCCTTCGTCTGTCATAAAACAGGTGAGTTTAAGGTGTGTTTGGGGTGTTCAGGGAGAGCACCTTCAGCCACAGGCTGACCCCCCCCCCACCCAGGTGCAACTTACAGGTATTCTATCCTTTCTATCTTACTTTTAATATACATATTATATACGTCTTGTATTCTCTGTCTGTCTGTCTGTCCGTCCATCCAGATAGGATGTGTGCCCTGTGTGTTTCTCATGTTGTTTATCTATTTGTTTGGCTTTTTGTTCAAACAACAGAACTATGTTATTTGTTTTTATATGTTAAAAAAACAATAAACAGTTTGTTAAATAAAAACAATAGCACCTACATACAGCAGGTATACAGTATATTATCTCCTGTTTTAAATGTGCTATATAAATTAAACTTACTTGCTATCTTATCTATAATCTTATTCTTATTAATTTTATACAAATCTTATGTTGTTTTTGGTGCTGGGATGTTAATTCTGTAGTCGTCGGCCCTGTCACAGGTACATGTCCTTTACTTCAGGTGTGCTGCTCAAAATGGTTCTACTGACATGAAATGCATATGATGACATGATTATTCATTAGATTTTTTTTATTAGATTTCATAGGGTTGTATAGGTTTAAAAAAGGAAACTGAACTGTATTGAGCTTGTGGTCTCATTTTATACTCAAAATGAATATTTGATCACAATTGTGATTTGATATTGATGCTTTTCAATTAAGTAGTTCCTCATTCCGTGTTCCTGTGAAATTGAATGTTAACATAGCAGAAGCTACATATTTCTATCCACTACATCTTCAGAAATCCAATGAATTTGTTGACTTCTTCAAAAGGTGCCAGGCATGCATGAGTTCGTTTCGGTGATTAAACTAAGGGCCAGAAACAGGGTCTCAACAAGGCAATTACAATAAGCAAGCTGTCACAGGCAGAGCACAAGCCTGTACCTGTGTCTGGAGCACACACAGACCATACTCACCTCTATGGAGGAATAATTTCCCTCTATAAAACCTTCAGAGATTTATGAATCTCAGTGAAACATGGTGGTATTGCTGCGTCATGATTTACATCCACAGATCAACAATAAATACTGGCATATGAACATAAACTCTGGTTGAATCTGTTCAGGAAAATATATGAATCCATTCTAAAGAGGACGGAGTCATGCATAGTTTCATGTTCATGATACTAAACGGAATCCAGTTCAGTGTACATAGGTGAACCTAAATCAGTGTTATAAAAATACTAAAAAAAAAAGCATTTTATAAAGGGCTGGGAATATTAACGCATCAATCGTGATTAGATTAATGTAAATTGTGATCACGAATATATTTTTTAATCGCGATCAGAGTTTTCCAGCATTTTCCGCACTTCTTCCATCCACATGCAGCTCCTCTGGTTGTATTAATTAAACTCATTGTCCGTTAAACGCGCTATTTCGAGTTTGCTAGTCTTTTGTTCCTTCTACGCATCCGTAGGCAGCTTGAGTGGAAGCTTTCTTGTGTTCATTTATTTACAATTTCTCAAAGT
>JAPSES010074727.1:0-10234 GCA_029822895.1 Maxillicosta whitleyi
TTTTCAGTTTGTTCATGTTATTCACATTGTTTGAAAGGACAGTTTGTAGATGTAAACATTTTTATAATGTAAATATAGTGTTAGACATTATTTGTATGATATTATGTTATTATTTAACTGGTTCGCCCCTCTTCTGTTAAAATTTTGCTGAATGTGGCCCCTGAACTAAAATGACTTTAACACCCCTGGTCTATGGTGTAGTTTTGTTCTGTCATCATGTGGATTCATGTTTCGCTATTCACTGTCTACTTCTGCGTCTGATTTATGCAAATAGGCGGGTCACAGAGAAAACTGTCTGACCAATCAGTGTCTGCAGTGTCGAGACGTCACGTTTTGGTGTCGGTCCCAACATTTTGGAACCTGGACTGAGGCGGTTCTAAAAAACTAGTATTGGGTCCCAGATTCCAGGTCCTTTTTGTTGGAATAATTGTACTAATAAGTTATCTTACATTTGCTTATAACTGTTTTAAGTAAGTAAGTATCTGTGTATGCAGAATGTGTACAAATTCTCTTACAGAGCCACGCTCTGACCCAAGGACAGGGGTCAGTGAAACGGTTTCAAACAAGGAAGTTACATGCTCCAAGAGGAAGATGGATAAGGATGTTCAAAACTTCTACTTTGTGAAGATGTCTGCTGACAAGAATCTTTAAACTTCAGCTCCATGAAGTTTTATGACAAGGACTAAACCTTCAACTGAACAAAACATTAGTAATAGTTAAAATGTGTGCATTATGTACTATTGTTCAACCTGACATATGTTGAAGAAGATAGTTTTCTGTGAATTCTTATCTTTGAGAAACTTGTATCCTGTGTTTGTAAAGTGGAACTGCCCAAATGTAATAAAAAGAGGAGAACGGCTGGACAACTTCAGAACGGTTTTGAGAGTGTAATCTGAACACGTCTCAACCCGGGTCTCCTCATGAGTAATAATTGTAATTTGTTGTCTTCTCTCTTTTTGTGTGTATTTTAATAGTGCCTTAGGTTGTGTGAACCTGACACTTTTTCATAATGGAAAAGTAAGAGTCGAGTAGAGTAGAGGCGGTACCATGGAGAAAGAACCATAAGTAGTACTAGTTGGACTGTGATAATACAGAACTACAAAAATCCTAAAACTTGCTAATGCAGCAGTTATAAAAGTCTGGACATTATTTTGTTAAAACGTCTTGAAACTTCTGCAAAATTACATATCGGAAAAAATTGATTTTTACTAAAAGCAATGCTCTTAAAGTCCAATTCAACAGCTGAACTAGCAGTCAATAACTTACTAGAGGGTCTAAATAAAGTGAATGACACCAGGATGATTCCAGGAAAATCTATTGACCTGGTAATGCTAGACGGGAAACTATGTGAGAATCAATTAAAGCCTACTTTTTCAGCGTCAATATGTAGTGTAGGATCATTCCAGCTTCAATTCCAAGCCATTGTCGTCACTTCACAGCTCCATCAGGACAGACCTGATTGGTTTGTTCTGCATGGCAGCAGCGAATGATTGATCAGACACAAATAGCCCAAAATTCAATGCCATGTGTTGAATGAGCCCCGAACAGAAGATACTGTTAAATGTCTTCTGCCTAATGTTTTACATCCATGCAGTACAAAGAAAGCCTGATACATGATCAATTATGATCATATAGACCCAGTGCTGCTTTTATGGCAGTTCCCAAATTATTATCATTATTTTTTATCTGTATTTAACCTTTCTTAAATGACTTATCACCATTTATTATATCATCCTTTGTATTTATTTTTCAGCAAAAAGCTTCATAAAAGCTCCAATTAAACTTGAAGGTTATTATATCAGAAACAGAACAGAGAAAACTGAAAAAAAAAAACACTTTTGCAGTAAAATATATCATTAACTAAACATAAACCAAATGTGTCCATCCACTGTAATTGATCCAACTCGTGGGTTTTACTGGTAAATCAATGCTGTAGAAGATGATGGTGTTTCCATGGTAACTACAGAGCCTCTGAACATCCATAAGGGTCATATCTGATGACCACGAAAAGATGACGGGATGTTATATATATGATTAGTGGACCTGGTATTAAAGAGTTCTGATCAGTAGATGGTTTCGGTCACCAGTGGATGTTTGGGTCTTTATGCGTTTTTGGATGGAACTGCTTTAGAACAGGAAGGCACTTTACCTTTTCAAAGATGCCCGAGTCATGGCTCTTCATCTTGGACTTGAAGCTGGATGATGATTTGAAGTCGGGCAGCTCCGCCGTGTCTCTGCTGATGTCACATGACACCTGGCGGCTGGCGGGTTTGGAGCTCATACTGGACAGATCGGCCTCTGTGTCCGTCAGACCCTGTTCAGGACGACACGTACCTCAATATCTGTTTCCTGTTTTTGCCCTTTGGCCTCAGACTGCTGTTGAAACTTACTGATTCGCTGTCGGAGGCGGAGGAGAGGCGGGACTTGGCGGTGCTCTGTCTTCTGAACTGGCTGCTGATGTCGGAGGTCTGGCTGGTTACGGTGGAACGGCGAGTAGACATGAAGCTGCTGCTGGTAGAACGAAGGTCGCGAGGATGAACACATAACAGGACGCCGAGAAAGGGGATGTACTTGGCCAACGCTATCCTGCACAGACACAACCCACAGTTTGAGGAAATCCTGTTAGAAAGTGAGACTAAAGGTTTTGTTACTTTTTGCAAAACAGTAATCTATCAGCTGTTTTCTTTGATTTGATTAAAAGATTATTCGAATACGTGAAAAAAAAATTGTTAAAATGTAAAAACAGGATGTGTTTGAAAATGACTGAAGAACTCATCCTTTATTCCAGAACCAACTGAACTGACAACCACAAAAAAAGTATAAAAGTAAAGATATATATATATATAATCTATATAGAAATAACAACATCAATAACAACATATAGGCTATAGATATAAAGCTCTACAAACAATATGTGCACTGCAGTCTTCAACAAAAACTGAACATGGGACTAACATACAACTGAAAAAATAAAGACTAATATTTATAATTTTTGTTTGTTTGTGTGAAAGCTTTAAAGTTTAAAGGAGTAAGTGATGATTACAATGTAAAAAAGAGCACATGCACAGCAAATATGGGAGTGTTAAATAGTCAGTCAAACACCACATTGATTTAAAACAACACTGTGTGTGGTGTTTTTGTTAAAATTATGTTGTTAAATCATGGTGTTGAAAGTGTTAATTTTACACTGCATAGTGTGGACACATATAGACACTTTATGGTGTTAAATTAGCTCTGGCATATTTACTGTGTGCAGACATTTTCTGTCTTCTTGTCCTCGTCTCTTCTGAGCTACACTCCATGTTGTTTGTGTTAATCTTAGTAATGTGTTTCACGTGGACACTTAATTGTGACAAACTCACATTAAGTGTCCATGTGAAACTGTCATTCTCAGACCATATTGCATCAGTTGCCTGGATCTGCCGATTTGTGACCCAACATTCAGCACAATTACTGGTTCAGACTATGGTCACCTCCCACCTGGACCAGTCTACCTGCTTATGCAATAAAACCACTGCAGATGGTGCAGAACGCTGCAGCTTGTTTTGTTTTCACTCAACCCAAAAGGACCCATGTTACTCCTCCGTTCACCCAGTTGCACCGGCTACCAGTGGCTGCCCCGATCAAGCACTAGTCCATGACCCCCACCTATCTGAGGAACAGCCCCAGCTTATCTGAAGGAAATACTAAAACCGTATGTTCCTTCAATAAAAACCAACTTGCCGTACCCCCAGCTCGCTCTAAGCCAGGGGTGGGCAATTCCGGTCCTCGAGGGCTGGTATCCTGCATGTTTTAGTATGTATGTTCCATCACACCTGGAAGCCATTACCTCGTTATCAGGCTTCTGCAGAGTATGATGATGAGCTGATCATTAATTAAATCAGGTAGGCTGAAAGAGGGAAACACCTGAAACATGCAGGATACCAGGCCTTGACGACTGGAGTTGCCCACCCCTGTTCTAAGCAATCCCAGTTCAAACTGTTCTCTGTAATAGTCCCTCAGTGGTGGAACAAACTTCCTGAAATGACAAGACTACCATCAACTCTCTCAGCCTGAAAGAAGCATGTAAAGACTGTCTTCTTTAAAGACTATTTACTGCACTGATGTCTGAGCTGCCCAGACCCGGGGTAGACCCTGTGGTGTGTGTATATGTGTGTGTGTGTGTAGGTTTACTCTACCTGACCCCGTGCAAAAGCGCCAAAAAAACCCCAAAAACCCTACTAACCCCAGTCTGCAGTCACACCTATTGTTCTGTATATTTCCTGTACACCTTGTAGTTGTAAGTGCTACATGCTATGTTTATGTCCTCTATTGTAAGTCACTTTGGATAAAAGCGTCTGCTAAATGTAATGTAATGAAACACAACTGTGGAACCAATGTTTAAGGTTTCCACAGAGTCGGGTGTACTGTCCTCATAATGTGAGTGGCATGGACTCTGTGTGCACTGTCTAGGTTTCATAGTCAAGCGCACCAATTTCCTACATTTCCTGTGACATTTTTTTACATTTACATCCCACATCCACGTTTGTGAAATCCACATGCTTTAGGTCCACACTGAGTCTGCCTCGAGAATGGACGGACATCCATGGAGTCAAGTATGCATGACTCTGTGGGGGCCTTTAGCTACCGTGAAATCAAGAAAACACAGCTTAAATACAGGAAAATTGGAATAGAATTACTTATTAATTGATTCGATGAACCATTTCAGCTCTTGTATATAGTTTACATATGAACATACAACTTACACTAAAACTGACCCTAAACATTCTACCCATCATTAGAACACATAGGAACACACCACACACTATGGACTAGTGGCAGTGGGCTTTCATGTCAGATGACTAAGGATCAAACGGGGGGTTGAGTGCCTTGCTCAGGGCAGCGGCTCAAACCGTTGAGTCCTAGAGTAAGAATTTTGCTCATCTGACTCTTTTGTGGGGTCCTTCTTGGTGAAGTTTGCATGTTCTCCCCGTGCATCTCAATAGATTCAATGCTCATAGCTGTTAAAAATCCAAAATCCAATATTTTAAATAATATTGCTAAGATCAATTAAAAAGCTTAGAGCGTAGATCAGGGCTATCAAACTCATTTTAGTTCAGGGGCCACATCTTCCCAGTATGATCTGAGCTGGGACCAGTAAAATAATACAACATAAATATACATAATTACTCCATACATTTCTCTGTGTTTTAGAGTGAAATTACATTAGGAAAACTTTACATTTACATTATCCTTTAAAAAAATGTCAATAATAGGAAGAATTTTGGGAAAAAATTTAATTTCGTAAGCAAAATAAATGAACTTTTTTTTTTTTTTTACAATAGTCAGATTTTTTAGATGCATCTGTACATTCTTCCCTTTTTACTAAAAGACTGTAATTGACACAGATAATGAGAGAAATGGACGGTGAATTATATTGAAAAAAGGACATTATTTTGTAAGCCAGTGGGGATTTCTGCTGGTGCAGATGATGTATGTACTGTACATTCATGTTAATTACAGATTAACAGTAAACCTTACAGTGATGCACTTACACAGATTCCAGTCATAAATCACATTTCCTTCTGTACTTTCATAATAATGTGAAACTTGTGCTTTATAAAAGCTTCCCTTAATTCCAGGCCATTTTCTTTTTGATGCAGTGGTTTTTAAATCTCTGCTTAATCAGGCTCAGGTGTCCTGCATTAAACCTCAGCATGTGCTTAATTAATTCTGTCCAGCCCAGTTAACATTCAGGTTAAGTGAGTGCTGGGTTAGTTTGCTGAAAGCGTTAATGTGCTTATGTCAGTGGAGCTTTCGCTGATTGGATCAATTGTTGGACTGAATGTTGGACAGAATGAAGGTCCACTTCGCAGCAGTATCCAACGATGTGTCAACAAATCTGAAAGGAACAGATCTTTAAAGGAGCTACATGGAATACTATTACTTTTAATTATGTAAAAATGACCCAGAATAATTATTCAAATCCTGAGTATGTCCAAGAGAAGTCAGTGGTTCACTTTGACCACTAGAGGGAGTATTGAGTTATTGCCAGTCATCAAAGTGTTGAAAAACGATGGTTATAAGCATAAGCCACTGGGTCACTTCTAACCTCATTTCATTTGTGTGCATGGTAGTGGGTTGTAGCGTATTAACTGAAAAGCTGGTTTGTTGACGCATTGACTTCTGTGGCACAAGTCGACCTTACTTTGTTGGAGTCAACATGTCGTATGTTATTCTCTCTCTCTCTCTCTCCCTACCACGGTGTGTGAGCCTTCATTCAGCTCGTGTCAATACTCCCATATTTGTACATGAAAACATGGAGCGCAAGGTAGTGACGTGTATGAGTGGACCAGGGTCGAGTTGGTGGAGGTCAAAAAATGTCAAGGATTGTGAAGGAAGAAGATGACTCAGAGTAGGATTAAACTGACTGTGATCTAGAAAAACTGTGGTCTAAGTAACATTCTGTGAACCATGGAAACACAAATACTGAATAATACTGTGGACAGACAGTGGGGTTGGACTATTCTGTTCAGTTAGTTCATGAACACAGTGACCTCTTTTCACTAATTGTGTGTTGTTGGCTGCAGATGTTTAACCTTTTTCCACATTACGTTGTTCACTTACATTTAACAGGAAATTCCAGGTGTTAGCCTGTGTTTTGTTTTAGTTCAAATGTCTGAGAAGGACTGTTGATGCTTGTGTCTGTACACTTTATTCTGCTCATTACTGTACGTTGCTAATGTTCCAGTGAAGGTTAGCATTAGTCGCTCATTGTTGAACAGTTGTGAGTCTCTGATGTTCTTCCGCTGTCAATGTGTTGACGTCATCACACGATGAGTCAACTCGACTTTATTGACAAATAAATGGATCTGAAAAAATCTTAACTACTGCCCTAGTGGACTGTAAACCAGAGACCTGCACAGGTTCGGGTACCTGCGGGTGACAAATAAAAAATTATGAAACGGGTGAAAAATGTTGTGCTCGGGTCGGAAGAACCAGAACGCAGGTCTAATCTGCAGTTTACAAAACGCCCACAAAAAATAAATATTGCACGAATATAAAAGTCTATGTTGTAGTGAAATGTAAACACCCTTTTCAAAGATAAAAAGTAAAAATCAAATGTATGATTTTGTCTGTACGGGCGCATTCCCAAGAATCATCACGCGACGCCATAGCCCATGTTTTTTTTTTTTTTTAAGGTCATCGTATTTGTGCACACAACAGGGCTATCTCGTAGATCTACAAAGCATTATGTACAATACAACTGATAGCCTATATTTTTTTCTATGTTTAGGTAACGTTTTCGGTTGCCTTGCCTAGGCTACTGAACTTTATCATTTCACTTGACTACTGTTGTGGCAATAAAGTCCTGTATTTCATTTTGGGTCTCCGATTTTCATGTGGGTACGGTTTGGGTGTTGGGTCTATTTATAGCAGTTCAGCTCGGGTGTGGAACCAAAATCTAAATTCTGTTGGATAACGGTTCGGGTTCCGGATGAAGTATGATGGGTTTGGGTGGGTGCGGTTTGTGAAAATTTGACTCGTGCAGGACTCTGCTGTAAACAACACAGTTAACAGCAAATACAACCAGGGTGAAGATCTCCGTTAAGAGACTTTTACTATAGCACCACTAGAGTCAGAAAACAGAAGTCATGGGTAATTCCATATATGCATGTGTTTTCGCCACTGTTCACACTGATCTGTGACAGTTCTGTGTGTATTCAGTGTAGCTGTTGACGACGCAAACTGTACAGAAAAATGGAACTGATTTGTGGTTTTACAGAGGTCAGTTTTTTTGTTAACAGAGCTACAGTGTAAACTCAGCTGAAGCAGTCCTTGAAGATTATTAGACATAAAGTTTTTGGACCAACTGTCTGAATGGGAAAAATGTATAAATTAGTGTGGAGACTTAATTCATTGGATAAATAAATAAAATAAATGTTTAAGTAACAGGAGAAAAGTGCATTTAGTAACCTGTCAATCATTATTCATGGGTGGAGTTACCTGTACTTGGGGTGTGTGATGGCGTAGATGATGGGGTTGTGGATGGCTGAAGCCTTCGCAATGATGGCGGGCACAGAGTTCATGTAGGGAGTTAACATGTCGGCATATCTGCAGCAGGAAAAGAACAGTTGGATTAGTGGCTTTAAACAAAGAAAAACGAAAGAACGAGACAGGAGAAGTTTTTTTGTTTTTGTTTTTTAACTCTGACAACTGTATGAACAAAACATGATTTAATGCTTGAACGACAATAAAGTTAACGGGAAAAGATTCCATTCAACTGAAATAGTCCTCATGAAGGCTCATCTGTGGTGTTTGGAACCTACACAAGTATCTCTAGACTGACTTCTGTTCAATATGCACTTAACCTGTTAACGTCAACTGTCGCAGATTTGCATTAAACCGTTTCTGCTACAGAATTAGCGCATGTATTCACCCAACACTGGTTCATATTCGATGCATGTAAGGACACTGAAAATTATTTTTGCGGTATCAATAAAACCATCTCCATCTTCTGGGAGGGGAAAAAACTGTTTTATTACTTTTTTATTACTATTGACCAGTATAGGCTGTTGTGGTAAATGTGCATCATATTCAGACTTCGTGTTATATGTTTGAAAGCAAAAACAACAGAAACAAATTGTCTTTTAATACACTTGTATATAAATTCAGGTCTTAACGAGTCAAAACTCTTCCTAGAATTTCCATCAGTTAAAGTTAGGACTTTACCAGTAACACCAGTAGAAGTACCAACACTACCGTGAATCTTAAAATCTTAAATTTTCTACATGTTCATTGGTTCAAGGTGTTAGATTCCGATTTCTTTATAGTCATTTATTTCACTCCAGAATGAAATTACATTGCATTGAGCCACAATAAAAACAAAGATAAAATAATGTAAAGACAGTAAAGAGGTTACAAATAATCAGTAGAAAAAATATAGAAATATACATGAATAAAGTAACGCTAAAACAAACAAACTGTTCTATGTTCAATACTTGCTGTGTATTGCACTAGGTGTGGTACAAATATTGCACAGTCCAGCTCAGAGTCTATATTGTGCAGATTTACCCAGCGAAAGCGGTGAGAGCGACGGCGGAATATGGCGACCAGGAGACGACATAGAGCAGGATGACAATCAGAGCGATCTTGGCCATCTTCCACTCATTCTGGAGGCGGTGGAAGCTTTTCACCGAGTCCCGACTGGTGCCATATCCATGAGTGCTGCCGTTGATCTTCCCCACAGCCCTGAGACGAACACAGAACCTGATTAACTGAACATCACCTGTTTCATGGGTTTACAGGCTCTATATCCAAATTAAAATTCCATACCAACTCCTATTTGCCTACTTTTTTTGCTTCAGATTGCACCTGTTGTGTGTAGTAGAGTTCATTTTAATAAATGCAGTGTTTCCCGCAGAAAATTGTTTAGTCATCAGGCCGGGGTTGTGTAGCGGCATTGTGTAGCATAGCAGCGATGCACGGACAGCGTACTGGTAGCGCACCGATAGCGTAGTTTGAAAATTGGGCCTCAAGGATGACAGACATTGCGTAGTAACATTTCCAACCAATAGGTGTCACAATTTAGTCTCATCAATACTGTCTTAGTGCCTGCGCTTGACAATGCATTACTGCTTTTTTTTTTTCCTGGAACATCGGTAGTGGGGCGTGTTTGATAAGGCGGCCCCCTTGAAAAAGACTGCTGCGGGAAACACTGAAGCGAATGAATAAAAAAATGCTGAATTCACAGTAAATTACATTTTGGTGATAGAAATGTTTTCAAAATGTATGAAAATCACAAAGGCGCATGGATTTCACACAAACAAGTTGGACTAGAATCATTACCGACCAGTTAGTGAAATCATATCGTTTTCCTTCATGTATTTCTTATGTGCCTTTGAGCATCACTTGTTTCCATACTTTATTAACCCTTAAATAGTAAATGCTACTTTTGTGGATTTTTCTCCATATTTAGTTTTAAAGTGATTTATCACCTTTTTACTTTTAAAAAAAAAAAATATATATATATATATCCTTTGTATTTTTTTTTCAATGAAAATCATCTTTTCCTACATTTAATTTACTGATCGTATAGATGTTCCTAAAGGCTCAGATTAATGTTGAGGGTTATTAAATCAGAAACAGAGAAAACTGAAGAACAGGTGATTTTTTTTTTTTTTTGGGGGGGGGGGGGTAAGATATTTCATTAACTGAACATAAAACCATTGTTTCCAAACACGGTCAGTGATCC
>JAPSES010074728.1:0-10234 GCA_029822895.1 Maxillicosta whitleyi
TATCTATCTATCTATCTATCTATCTATCTGTCTGTCTGTCTGTCTGTCTGTCTGTCTGTCTGTCTGTCTGTCTGTCTATCTATCTATCTATCTATCTGTCTGTCTATCTGTCTATATATATATATATATATATATATATACAAACAGTATTTATATTCAACCTACCAACAACTTTCAATTCAGGAAAACTGTAATCGAATAATCAAAGTAATCGTTTGCTTAATTGTTTCATCTCTATGCTTCCAGTTTGGGTCATATTTCAGATCAGACAGTTGGACACTCATATACTTTCATATGTGATAAATACTGTGTCGTATTCCAGTTACTCATCACTGCTACTGTTGCGTTGTTTATTACGTAACATGTTCATTTCGTCTGACATTTCAGGAGCTGCTTCTTAACTTCAAAGTTGCTGGAAAACAAGGTCACGTTGGTGTGGAGCAGTCGTACCATCCTTAAATGCCAAAGCCACACTGTGGATTTGTCTTACCGGTGTTCATCTCTGACAACAGTGGGAGACAAGATCAACAGGTAAACATATCCCCCAGCTGTTCTTCTATCACTGTCACCACACAGGACACTGAGATGGATGGAGACGCACAAGTGTGACTGATGACAGGGGGCCGTCATGAAGGAGCCGGTGTTAATGTTAATACATACATTAATGCTTCTGTAGTGTTTTCAATTCAAGTTCTCTCACCCATAAAGACCCAAACAACCACCGTTTACCAAAACCATTTACTGTCCTACACTGTTTAACACCTGTTGTACCATTAATCCCATTAAAACATGTAAATAATTGGTGTAAAATACAGTTTGTCATCTTTATATTGGATGTTGGATGGCTGTGGCTCAGTTGATAGAGTGGGTTGTCCAATGGCTAAAGGGTTGGCAGTTCAAATCCTGGCTCCCACTGCCCACATATCAAAGTGTCCCTGAGCAAGACACTGAACCCTAAGTAGGGTCTAGCATGGTACATTAGCATAGTATCCTCCTTCTAGTGTATGTATGTGGCTATGTAAAGCACTTCGAGTACCAAGGTGTAGCTATAGCGCTATATAAGTACAGTCCATTTATGTTCAGAGGCTCTGTAGTTACCATGGAAACACTGTCATCTTCTACAACATTGATTCACCAGTAAAGCCCATGAAGTTGGATCAATGACAGCGGATGGAAACACTGGGTTTATGTTTAGTTATTTTAGATTTTAACGTGAAATAAATAATCAGGAGTATCTGTATTTCTATAGATATGTGTTTTTTTTACCTCAGTGAAAAGCGACTGTGCTGGAAAAAGTAGAAAATGACCCTGGAAAGTGCTTGAATTTGACCTTTTAAAATGTGTATGAATCCTGAGATACGGAGCAGAATGATACATATTGATGAGGTGGAATGCCTTCAGATCCACTGACATTGTCTTCTGCTCGTCTTATTAATGATGGTGGAGGTTATCGATTCTGTGGGACTGATATATCGATACTCAGACACTTTGAGGATCGATTACGCTAGTTTCTTTCAGCTTTTCCCTTCAGGGGTCGCCACAGCGAATCAGATTCGCATGTTGATTTGTCACAGGTCTTTTACGTCGGATGCCCTTCCTGACACAACCCTCTGTATTTATCCAGGCTTGGGACCGGCACAATGAGACACTGCCCCCTTGTGTCTACAGGTATAGGTGTGTATAGCGTAAAGGGCCTTACCCAAGGGCCCACCTGAGGATCGATCTTCCGCACTAAAGTCAGTGGTGATTGATTACACTAATAAATAATATTAATTCATAAATTTGAAATAAAAGTGTGTCATGTCTGAATATTATAGGGTAATTTTTTCAAGCTTGCGACGACTCCCTCCAGCCCCCCAGTCCATCCATGTCATGTGACCAGAAGTGCAGCAAAAAGGACAGTGTGGCTGAGAGGAAGACGAATGTGGTGTGGGCGTACGTTACACCCGTAGATAAAACTACAGTAAAGTGTTGTCTGTGTAGTAAAACTGTACAACACTGCAGCAACCTTTAAACACCTGAAAATTAGCCTTGTTAAATCAGAATTAAAGTTGGTTTTATTCTCTGGCTCGTAATAGGAAAATCTAATAAAGAATGACAGCCTAGTTTCCAGGGATGGCTGGTGACGGTCACGCACTAAATATTAAAATATTTGGCTGCAAGAATAAAATATGCATCAGTCTTATAAAAAAGTTGACACACTGTTTGTGGTGGTAAACTATGAGACTAAATGTATGACAAAAAATAATGTATTTACTAGGGTTGTCCCGGTCTGATCACGTGATGAACGCAATGAACAATAAGCCCCGCCCTCCCTTTCCTGTGTCCGGACCATCTGTTTGTAAAGTGCTATAAAGTGATAAAAAGAAAGTGGATGTGTCTAATTGAGCTCAGTTTTTATTTATTTATTGCACAAATCCACGTTTTACATGTCTTTATGGGTTTTACAAGTATTTAACCACTGTGAAGTAGGAACAATAGCTTGTGACTAAACCTCTTCCTAAACTCCTCATAAGACCTCCTTCTGCAATTCGTCACCCAGAGCCGAGCTGAGCCCACTGCTGTTCTGAACACCCTCCAGTAATCAGCAGTATTGAGCATGGATTGTTGGGAGCTTCTTCACTCAACTGTAGACGGAAACACAACAGCTGTACTAAGCACTTGTTTGGAGACAGTTTGGTTGTTTGCGATGCAAGGCTAAATAGAGCGCCTCTGTTTGAGTGTACACAGCATTTACTTTATAAAATCTATAACAGTGAAGTGGAGCACAGAGCAGTCAAATGGTGGTAGGTTGGTTGGAGGAGAGTTTCCAGCGCAGCAATACTGTGCACGATAGCCTCTATACAACTCTTTTTATAATAGAAAATATAAGCCAAATGTATGAAAATGAAGAAAAATATAGCCTGTGTGTATAAACACTGTAATCTGTAAGCCTCTGAAGTGACCGTTCTAATCAAGGAAAAACTCGTCAACAATAGTATCTATTGACAGAATGTCCGTCTCTGAGACATAGCATCAGTTATTTTAAAAGCACAGTATTATTTCATCGACTGAAAAGTATCAGTTTGGAAATATAAGGTTTCTGTTCAAAGGTGACTAAACATATAATCAGCTGCAAGGTGTACTGACCACTAGCCTTACTATATGTCTTCACTTTATTTTCTTGAAGGGCTTTTACACTTTTGTTTGAGTGTCACTTTTTCCTCAAAAATCAGGTAACACACCATCATTCAACCGTGTCACATGATCTTCTACCAGACGTTAGGGTTTTGTGTCTTGTCTGTTCACTTCTTGTTTTATTTTGTCATTTTCTCTGTTTCATATCCAGTGTCTTGACTTCCTGTTCCCTGTTTTCCTGCTTCTGTGATTACCTGTCTCCGCCCTAATGTTCTCCACCTGTGTCATTATCACCTCCTCTCACTCTCAAAATAAGTCCTGTGTTTTCTGTGTCTCGGCACAAGTTCATAATTACTTTGTGTGTGACTAACCATCATTTGTCCCTGCCTGTCTTATCTGTTTTTTAACCTGTTTTTTCCCTGAATTTCCTGAGCCTTCCCTGTCGGAAGGTCTGCCTGATTGGACTGATTAACTGGTTTTGGACCCTCGCTCGTCATGAGTCTGTTTATCCCTTATCGGCACCCTCGTTAGGATTTCCTGTCACCCTGGTTTTCGACCCCTGGCCTGTTCCCCACTACCGATACTGGATCATCCCCTTGGACTACAGAAGCTTCAGATTGGAGTTTATTTGTTTTCTGTGTTCATTAATAAACTGTCTTTTTTTTGCTTAAACCTTATTCCTTTGGTCAGACTCTGTATTTGGGGTTCACATACCTGCATTTGGACATGACATGATGAAGACCTGGGCCTAAGTCTGTTAGTATTCTATACAAAATCGCAATCAAAAATCAAATACAATTTTATTTATATAGCTCCAAATCATAACAAACGTTATCTCTTGAGACTTTACATATTGAGGCGGTCGAAACCAGACTTTCAAGCCAATTTACAGAAACACAACAGACTCTTTCTTTGAACAGGAACAACGACACATGACACATGGATGCAATTGATCCCCAAATAAAGGAACTATAACTGTCAAAAGTATCAGGGAATCAGCTGGTGTTTGTATAATTACTAAAAAAACAGAGCAGCTGGCTATGGCAACTGACAACCTACAAAGAACAGGGCTGAAGTGGAACCCAGGTTCTTCATGCTGTGAGATGACGGTGCAACCTCGGAGCTACTGCAGCAACTAATACATGTGCTGTTAAAAAACTACATTATTACAGGGTTTGAAATGAATGATAATGCATGCATTATCAAACTGCAAAATTGACACTGAATCAGTGGGACAGTGAGGCCAAGCAGGGTTCATGATGGAACATAGCTCTGGCTTAGGGCTAATCTATACAAATATTGCCTGTGGTTCTATCAATAAAAAGTTAGATTAAAGATTATCAATACAAAAGAAGTTCTACAATTTCTATTTACATTGTCCAACATAAGGGACAGCTAATTTCCAACTAGTCAACAGTTGGAAATTAGCATGCAGAGTTCTACCAAAGTGTCCTCCAGGTACAGAGGACAGCTCTCATCTCTTCTGTCCTTTTAATAACATCTTCTACTATTATTTATCCAAAAATAAGCCTTATATTTATGAAATCATAAACAACTCTTTCATTCTTACAAACCCTTACTATGTTGCCAGGAATTGAACCCACAGAAACGTCTACTCTGCCTACTGGTTCTGATGCTGAGTGACCCGTTAACCACTCAGGTCATTACAACAGCACTACCTCAGCTTTAGAAACACCAATTTTGATAAAAAAAAAAAAAATAAATAAAAACTGCCCAAGGATGAGAGCTAGTGCTCTTACTGGGGTCAGTACAGACAGACCTGGACTTCCTAATGCAACCCACCCAATACCAAAGTCTTGGAGAACAATATGACTGCGCTTTTATTTTATTATAGTTTTATGATTATGCTTTAAGGTGCTTTAACTTTGTTTACAACAGTATTTTATTGATTATGACTATTGGCAGCATGTTTGATACACAACACCATGCCAATAAACCCACTGATTTTGATAGTGAGAGAGTATATTCAGTTTTTGTCCATATGTAACAATAAAAAAAAAAAAAATAAAAAAAAAAACATTTAGCCAATTAATTAAATATAACAGTCAACAAATAAAATTAAATACACATTTCATTTGTTTTCTTGGTATCATTATTTTCAATACCACATCATACCTGGGGATTGCTATTGTATGTCACACAATGTGGCTTTGAGCATGATTGGTTGATAAGGATGTCAGTCAAACACACAGACCGATCACAAATGTGCACGCCTTCATTTGAAACTATGTCAGTTTGAAGCAGTTTGTGCAGCATCAGAGTGTGTTCCACCTCCGCCAAGGAGGTTATGTTTTTGCCGGTGTTTATTTGTTTGTTGGTTTTTTTTACAACATAACTCGAAAAGTTATGGATGGATTTTGATTACATTTTCAGGATAAGTTGGTAATGGTGAGATCTGGAAGTGATTACTTTTTGGAGGTGATCCGGATCACCGTTTGGATCCAGGAATTATTTAAAAGATTCTCTATTAGTTATTATTGATGCTGTTGTAGGCCTAACAAATGTCCACCAGATGACAGTGGAAGTCCTGTTTTCTCATATAGTGTCTTCAAATGTGTGACCTGAACTGTGCTGCTTGGTGGAGGTTTGCGCTCTCCGAGTGCTTTTCTAGTTTAAGTTACGTTTGCTTGATCTATTCTTATTTTGAGCTAATCTGAGCTGTAGGATGTAAACGGACAGCAAAATAATGAACAAAAACTGGAATATGTTCACAGTGGAAGAGTCATGCTGGATCTATTAAAATTCCTATTTTTTTGGCCAGGCAGTGTTTTGATATATTATTCAGTTAGTGAATACTAAACAGTTCATTAACATACTTTGAATCAATAAAACTGGCTTTGAATCAGTAAAACTTGATGAAGTTCCATGTACTTATATACATAATATACAAAATCACTGATACGTTTTATTCTAATTCCAGAGATATGATCTCCACGAAAAGGTGATGACTGTCAGAGGGAAATGGAAGTAAGAAAAATATAGCCTAAGAAAACAAAATAATATTTTCTAGGTATTTATAGAAATTGCCCCATTAAAAAAATCCTCATCAGTTTAAGATTTTCAATGACTGTGTTTATCATAGTTACGATCCTCATCAGTTATTTGGTATTGAGAAATTAGCAGAATATAGACATAACCTAACAAGCTTTACAAAAGGGCAAATCCAGCATCTGCGGAGCTCCAGTGTTACCTGGGGAGCTGCTGCATAGTGGTGGACTTGGGAATTTCAACAACTTCACTTCAGGTCTTCATTCAGCCTGTAGGTAAGCACCCTTTTCCTCTACTCACACACAACCAAATGCATATTGACACAATATAATTTGTGCATGTGTGAAATATTATTTGTTATAATAACTAAAATTAATGTAAACTTTGGTTTGTGTGTTGGGTAGATGACAAATAACATATACCTCCACAACAAATTCATTTCACATAGTTGACAACTGGTACCCCCGTGTAAAATGTAGCACTATAATAGGCACACACAGCTGCTCTTAGGTGGGACTGTTGTATCTACGCTCTGTGTTCTTCCACAGATTGTGTCACCTTAAATAAATAGGTTAATAAAACCAGTGTATTTGTTTTATATATATATATATTGTAAGTTTTTTCTAACACTTTCTGTTTTAAAATCCTTTGAAAATGATTTTTGGATGGTTTTTGGAAGGTGGAATGGGTTAATTATATTTCAAATACGTTGCTGTATTGCTGCAAATGTATATATGCAGTTTGGTTGACTATAGGTTTACTTTAATGATCTCCGTCCCGTGTGTCAAATGAAATATGCTTGTGCGGTTTGTTTGTTTAATATCTGCTGACTACATATAGACGACTGTTCCTGGTATTGACAACCAGTCCCTGATTATTTCTAACAAATATTTACTTGCATTAGAAACAGTCCACTGCATTTACACAGTACAGGACTGTTTCTTTAGCTTTAGGTTATTTTTTTTATTTTCTTCTCTACAAAGAAAAATACATAAATAATGTTATGAAGAGGTAAAGTCTGTTTCACAAAATATATTGTATTTTCTCATTTTTTAACGACTGAAGCAGCTTTTTCAAATCAGGTGTTTGTAGCTATAAGCAGTTAGGCCCAGTTAGAAGACAAAAGAGAAGGAAAAATGGTGACACTGGCTCTGCCCATAGAGCTCAAATATTGGTTGTGTAAATGTTAAAAAGGTGTGAAGTATATACTGTGGTCTTCATAGTCACCAGACCTGGAGGTTGGACAGAGACCTTCACCAGTGTCATCTAAATATCAAATAATTATCTTTAAGAAGAATTGTGTCCATTAAAGTAAACGCAACATGCGTTATAACTTACACATTTTTCCCTCACTTTTCACACTTTATTTTTAAAGAAACATCGTCTACAGTTTATGTTAACATTTGCTGCACTATAAATCAAAAATCTCACACACTCAGAACTTCAGTAAATGCACGTTTATTTGACCAACGTTTCGGCTTACGCCTTCATCAGGGTCATTTTTTACAAACACATAAGTCATCATCTCCTTTATGAGGCTCCCTTGATTGGACAGGTGTCAATTGGGGGCGTGTCAACAGTCCATTCACAACTGTAGCAGGCATGCAATCAAGTTGTTGCTGGTGTAAAAAAAGGGGTAAGTGACATGGTGTAGGCTAACTTGTAAATTGCAGTGTCAAAACAATATCAAACAAGGTAAATATTTGACTTACACATGACATACATACATACAATCATTCAATTCTCAAAAAAAGCATCTCAAATAAAATTCAAACCATGAGGGGCAAATACTGGTTTAAATACTGAATTTGACTTGAGATGCTTTTTATGAGAATTGCAATTTACAGGTTAGCCTACACCATGTCATTTGAACCCTTTTTTACAGCAGCAAGAACTTGATTGCATGCCCGCTGCAGGAGTTGTGAATGGACTCTTGACACGCCCCCAATTGACACCTGTCCAATCAAGGGAGCCACATAAAGCCACAAAAAGGAGACGATGACTTGTGTGTTTGTAAAAAATGACCCTGATGAAGGCCTAATCCGAAATGTTGGTCAAATAAATGTACATTTACTGAAGTTCTGAGTGTGACAGCAACCTGTTTTTGATTTAAAGTATTGAACCGTTGCACACACCTCATAAGATGTGCATTTACTGATTCAGAAAAACATTTGCTGCACTAAAAAAAACATGTTGAATCATCCTAACTCACAATGCTGAGTTTGTTTGTTGGGGAAAATTATCTAGTGTACAAGTGACATGGTGATGCAGAGGTTGGCACTGTCGCCTCACAGCAAGAAGGTCCTGGGTTCTATTCCCTGAGGATTCTCGCTGCGGTTGCATGGGTTCTCTGCATACTCCAGCTCCCTCCCACCATTCAAAGACATGCACTAATAGGGCAGTTGATTAAGTTAAAACGCCCGTAGGTGAACATGACAGTTAATGAGTGTGACACCCTGCCTTCACCCATAGTAGTTGGGATCGGATCCAGTCCCCCTCAAGGATAGAACAGTTTAGTATACATATAATGGGGTTGGTGGTTCGAATCCTACTCTGTCCTAGTCATGTGCCATTGTGTCCTTGGGCAATGACACCAGTGTCCATACACCAGTGTTACTAACACATGTGTAAGAACATGTGTGAATGTTTGGTGGTGGTCAGAGGGGCTGTTTAGTGCAGATTAGCCGCCCCACAGCAGCTGTGGCTACAGATGTAGTTTACCGTGCAATGAATTAATAATGTAAAGGGCTTTGAGTGCCTTGAAAACAACATATAAAAATCCAATCCATCTTTATTATCAATCAATCAAAATGTATGTATATAGCACCAAATCATAACAAAAGTTATCTCATGACACTTTACATATAGAGCTGTTCAAAACCACTCAAAAGCCAATTTACAGAAACCCAACTGAATCCTGCAGGAGCAAACACTTGACCCATTACATACAGCTACATTATTATTATTAATGATAGTATTAATAGTATAGCGATAGTGACATGATGGTTAGCACGTCCAATCCACAGCTAAAACGTTTCAGGTTCAGTTCTCAAATAGACCAGAGCCTTTTTGTGATTGTGTTCTGAGTTTACCTGTTCTCCAGGTGGTTTCTACCGCTATTAACAAACAGATACAGAAACGTTAAGCTTTTATAGGGCACTCAGTGAAACACTTTAGTGTGTTATTGGACATGGTCATCTATCGCCTTGTTGGTTGGCGTGATAACAGTCTCCCTTTTCTTGCCATAAAACATCTGAGCAGCACTTGCTAAAAAGTAAACACACGCAACAAAACAGCTGCTATAAGGTCATAAACTGACAAAAAAAAACATTCAGATTTACTATTTACAGCTTCTAAATTTCTATTAAAATCTGTCTGAATGACTGTATAGTGTTATAAAAACAACATTTTTCTTGACCTCTGTCAGACGCAGGATTGGCACCATATATAATGCTTCTGGGAAATTACCAAAAATAGTCACTTGCCTGATAAAGGTTAATTTTCCTGTCAGCGCCCCTGATGGAGTTGGATGCTGAGTGCTTTCAAATGCAGCTCACTGCACCTTTCACAAAGTGGTTTCTTATGCATGAACATAGTGTGACTCATTGGCTGTGGGCTTCATAGTCACCAGACCCCACCTCATCTGAACACAGAGGTTATATGTTGGAATCACAGGTTGGACAGAGGTCACTATCAGCATCATCAACACATATAATGAGGGAATATCTCTTGGGACAGTGGTGATCATAATGCTGCGTGTACACCAAAAGCGACCAGAGCGACCAGGTAGCTAAGGTCGCTGAAGAAGCTTCGCTGTTGGATTCGCCTTAGTAGTTTTGTTCGCTTGTGACGTCACATTGAACTTATCCTCATGTCCAGAGCAAATGAAATGTGCTCCCGCTTAATGTAAGTGTGTTCCATAAATTCAGACACGTGCCCCGGTTTAATCATCATATGGACATGGAAGATCAGGATGTCGTTGTGTGCGCTAGCTTGCTGTTCCTGCAGCAACAGCTTCAGAGTTCTCGCCAGAGGAGGAGAAATCAAAATATCGTGCAAAAAAACTCACCACTCCACTCTCCAACAACCTCACTCACTCTCTCCCAAA
>JAPSES010074729.1:0-10233 GCA_029822895.1 Maxillicosta whitleyi
CACACACACACAGTTCATTCCAGCTGAATAACAAGATGAATATTTAAAGAGTCTGTACAGTCTCTATAGACAAGAGTCATTAACAGGGGTCGTAGTGAGTCGCATCGTCAATACTGATTCATAGCTGAAGAGTTTGGGATTCTTATCATGCAAAACAGAACCATTCTCCGCGGTAGTTAATCAATACAGGCGATTATAAATTATTCCATATTCTCTTAAGGTGAAGCTCAGAGGGAGACAAGTATAGATTCATGTCAGATGGGGTCAAAGGAGTCACAACACTCAGGCATGGTATGGATAAAAATAATGTCACCCAAGTCCTACAGACTGACAAAATGAAGAGCAAAATCAATATTAAAAGCTGGTGAAAATACTTCAGTCATCCAAAGATGCAGAGAGAGATGTCTGTGAGGGATGTAGAGCTCATTTTTGTTTAAAAAACAAAACAGGTTGTGACATTATCGAAGATACGGTGTGAGCGATATGAACAGCTCATACACAGACTGAACCCAGAAAACAGAGGAAAGGATTGCTCATGAAACTAAATCCAGCCAAGACGGAGGAAAATGTACAACTGAATGATTTATTTTGGTTAAGAAGCATGAAAAGTAATGAAAAATTTAATGTGAAAAAGTAGGTTGTGGTTAATTGTGTCTACACTTGGATCGGTGTAGCCACCTCTGGGCTTTGGGTTGTTCTTCAGATCTTCATATGCCTGGATTACACTGCTCACATCACATCTTTCTTGCCAAGCTAATGACTACTTGATCCAAAAATCACCATCAAGTCTTTAATATTTATAGATTTTTTTCCACTTTATTTGACAGATATTTGATGAAAAACATGAAACAGTGGAGTCATAAGATGCATTATTCAGTTTGGCCATTTTTTTCCAATGGGAATACTGACTTTGAGGGAAATAACGACTCAAAAATTTGAAAGAAACACCATCTACATCATTTAGTTTGATAGCCAGTGAGTCCTAGATGATCAGTTGAGCAGTTATGCAGATTCTAATTGAGACACTTCTGTGCTAATGTTTTTCAGGGGTAATATGAATCTCCTTATTCATTTTTTTCCCTGTCATTTTCCACCCTTGTTTGACCTCCGCAGCATGAAATATACAAGATCATTGTTTCACATTGCTCTAGAAAGTCACTTATTATTATCATGTACATGAACATATTCTACAGCTATTGTTAAATCAGACAAGTGAGATATTCCAAATTAGGACTTTTTCCGCATAAGTATTTTCTGATTCAGACATGTGAGATGTGCTGTTATTATTCTGATTTTATGAAGATTCTTTGCACTAGTGTTCAGCAAATTAAGAAAATAAATCTATTTTTTTAAATTAATTTTTTTTTAATCTATATTTTTCTATCTAATTTTCCTCTCCATTTAATTCACTGATCATGTATATGTTCATTAAAATCCAGAGTAAATTTAAAGGTTATTATTTTACAACACAGAAAACTGAAGAGAAAGTGACATTTTCAGGAAATATATCAATAACTGAACATACAAACAATCATCTCCATCCACTGTCATTGATCCAACTCCATGGGTTTTACTGTTGAATCAATGTTGTAGAAGATGACATTGTTTCCATGGTAACTACGGAGCCTCTGAACATCCAAATGGATCATATCTGATGATCACAAAAAGATGACAAACCGTATTTTACACCAATTATTGACATGACTTGATAAGGTTAGTGGATCAGCAGGTATAAAAAAATTAAAGATGAGTAAATGCTTTTACATTTTTGCGTTTAAAATAGGTTTGTAGTTATTTAGAAGATTTGAATTTATTAAAGATTAGAATGTAAATTGTATCTCTTATCACATGTTTTGTACTAAATTGAATTGAACTGATTGGATGGATGGATGGATTGATTGATTTTGGTCACCAGTGGCTGTTTGGGTTTTTATGTGTTAAATGTACTCATTGTGTTTCATCTCAAGCTCAAGCAGTAATAATGTAATTTTATGCAAAAGACTAAATGCATCTTAGATATTTTTGGAACTCATCTTTGAAATAGTACACAAATTAAAACCATGGTCCAACACACATGACAACTTGACAACTCATTAACTACTGGGTTCGTGCGGAGTTTTGAACTTGAAAATGGATTCGAAGACTGGAAAAGATGATTAACTCGTCTCCAAAGTCTGCAGATTGTGGACAAAAGCTCAGCTAAGCAGCAGCTGACAGACACACACACACACGACTGAAAACACACAGTTCAGACACACCAACAGTCTGAGATCACACACACAATCGCTCATTAAGAGAGAAATGTGGAGCAGTTGATCACAGGGAGTCCATGCAGATCTAAAGCATTATCGACCTAAAAATGGCACAGTCTGTCACGGCTCTGCCATGACTATCGACACACCGTCTGCAGCAGGATGGATGTGTGCTCCCTGACTTTAATGGGCTGCTCTGATACCCACAGAAAAGGCTTTCGGAGATTGATCGGTGGTTTCAGCTGTCTGCCCGGTCAGCCCTTCACAGCTTACAGATGAATCGCACAGGAAGTTACTCGTTGTCCAACGCTGCCTCCATAAACTCAGACAGTGTAATCCACACTGTGCTTTAGAAATATGTCCCACTGAGATTTTACCATGACGAGAGTGGGATTAGAGCCCGGCTGTGGTGCTTTTATTTATAGGCTATAGACTGTGTTTACAGGCATCTAGTAAAGTTTGTTTAATAGTTATAGATCTGATGCCTTGACGTTTTCATTAAATTAATCCAAAAAAGGTCAAAATTAAGTAAGAAATTTCATTGCGTTTTTCAAAATATGACTTTTTGTTTCCAAATGACATCAAGTTATCTACAGACATCTTTATCTGTTTAGGTTTTTTACCCCTTGGTTGAGAGGTATTGCAATTATTTTGTCATCTGTCTGTCCATTCAATGACATAATCACATTATTTGAAGACTACATTGATATATCTGCACCAAATTTATACTGTGGCTCTATATTGCCATGGAACAGAAGGCCATTAAATATAAGTGACTTTGACTTTTCAAGGTCAAACAACCTTGTGCAGTTATAATATCTGAGTACGTTCAAATATGAATATGTAGGTCATAAGTTTCACACAAAGACAATGTAATCTAAATTATAGGCCATGTTGTTGTTTTTTCTTGAAATGCTAAAACTTTTTCCACCTTTTTTTAAATTTTTGTCTCTTTATGTAATTAACATTGTTTTCACCTTGTCTTTTTTACATTGACATTGTGTTAGTATCTTATTGCCCTATTGTTCATTCTTTCCATCTTGATCATCTTTTTTTTGTCTCATTGTAACTATGTTTTCATTTTGTTGCATCTTTTTAATCTTATCATTTATTAACTCCACAAAATAAAATCAATATATATATATAAAAAAGGAAAACTTATTCAGTTCCTCACAATACAGATGATATTTTGTCTGTATCAACATGACGTAACATTAAATATAGGCTACACTATAAATATACATTAAATATGCCACTATACCACTCACTGTATCATTTCTATAATAAAAGATGCTTTGTCTTCTCTGGTCTCAGGATGGACTTCAAATATAGATGTAAAAAGTGAAACCAAAACATGACATGTATGAGTCTTAACAGTGACTGATCCCTATAGACACCCATATACTGGAAGGTTATAAGTCTGTCATCAGTGCCATAAACCTCACTTCCAGGTCTAAATAGTTAATAATAGCGGAGCCTGTTCGCTTATTTACTCTAACCTCTCTCCTTAGTGAGAGGTCAGAAGAGATTAAATTTATATATTTAAGGGTGGGGTGGGAGGTGTTTTCCTGAAGCATCTTTTACTATATTGCTTAAACCTTAGGAGTCTGAGCCTATTTTGACTGTTTTTGAGTACTTTTGCTTTTATATACCATATAAAGAAATGTTTCTATGTTTGGTATCTTTTTTCAGAACAACTTCATCTATCTCATCTGCCTATTATTTCTTCACTCTGTACTTTCTACACTCTGTTGCACATGTCAGTACTCTGGAGGCGTGGTTTCGGGGGATGTCTGAAGAAAAATGTAGCTTCCTTGAACCATTTTCTTAGATCTCCTTCCCCACTTTTAACCCAAATACATTGATTAAGTTTCCATAGTCAGTATATTACCTGCTGTAATTCATAATTTTAAGTCTTTTGAATCCCATTTAAACTGTAAACAGCTACCAGTGACCAAAAGCATCTACTGAATTAAAATGATTAATGACTTGTAAACCACTAATCCTATCAATACAACATTATCGACCTTACACAGAGCAGCAACACAGTCATAAATCCATTGTATCTAGACACAAAAGTTTAAAAAACAATTGTTATTGACACTATATCTAATCACTTTATCAAATTAGAGATAAATACAAAAACAAAGAATAGCTTTTCCTCACATCCTGAATCTGTGCATAAATGAACACTCACAATTTTCACATCACCTTCTAATATTATTGTAATGTGAGGGGTCATTTGTGGTTAATGGTTCATGCTTCATAAAATGAGACAGATTTTTTCTTTCTTTCTTCACAACTACTGCCAACACTTCCTGACACACATCCTCACTTGACTGAACTAACCAATCAGGAGTTATCAGTACTTAGATTGGTAAATGATTTGTAAAAGTAGATTCAACTGATTATCTATACTACAAATGAGAATATTCAAATGTGTAAATAGTTCTTCAGACATAAATGTAAATAGTTAGTTAGGTAAACTCTGTCAGTATATTTTAACAAATACATGAATTAACTTAGCCTATTTCCTGCATTATGAATTGACTTCATTGTTAAGCCTTACATTTCTACATCATAAATTACCTTAACTTCTGAGCTGTACGTTATATTGAACAGGTGAAGATGCATATGATAAATTACCACTTAATTTTATGAATGTGGTGTTGAGAATAAATACATGGTTAATACTTAAAACAAATTAGACCAAAGTGATGCAATTGTATAGAGTTAACAGGAGATTTAATACTGTAGATAAAACTTTGAAGTGCAATTATTACAACGATACAAACATTCAGCACAAGCAAAAGATTATTTCCTGTTTAATGCCTTTGGAAATGTTTGAAATGTAAGATCTCCTGACGTTCACATTATGCCATAAACCTATAAAGCATGAGTTCCAACTGAAGGACTGTATTACCATCAGTAATCATAATACCAAAACGCCTGTTGTATCTCTTCATCAAGTTTTTCCAACATTATCCTGATCATTCTATGCATCCATTCTGCCAGTCTGGGGTTTTGGACGATGTTCAGTTTTGTAAAACCAGCCGAGCTGCTGTAAAGCTTCCAACAGTCACAATTGTAAACTGATTAACTGTGGAAGTTGTGTCCAGTTCCCTGGGAGGTGGAACGTAGGACTTGAAGGCAGCGTGGAACACAACCAATTCCTAAGTACTGCAGAACTTTGAGCCAAAATGGATAAACAAACAATCCTTCCAATATCAAGTGTCCAAAGTCCATACCTCATTTTGGCATTTCCCCATCCAATGAGAGCATCCTGTACAACCTGTATGGAAAGTTTTATCATGCTCGATAAAGTCTTTAACCCATAAAAACCCAAATAGTCAAAACGCAAGGCAAATGTATTTGTATAGCACAATTCATACACAGGGCAATGCACAGTGCTTTACAAAAATAAGAGACCAGTTAAAAACAAATAATTAAAATGTAATCAAAACAAATAATAATGAATTAAAATAGAGTAAAACAGAAGAGTGCAGCTGGAACCCTTTCAGTTCTTCTATACACAGTTGAACTGAGCTGTTTTCAGCCTGGACTTAAACATTGTCAGATTAGAGGTCTGTCTCACATCATCAGAAAGACTTTTCCACAGTTTAGCTGCATGGAGCTGAAACGCAGCTTCACCGTCTGTGTACCAGCAAAAGACCGGTCCCTGAGGTTCTGAGGGTCCAGGATGGTTCATATGAGACCACCATGTCACAGATGTATTTTGGTGTTAGGCCATTGGCAGAGTTCTACACCAGCAGAACTGTTCTAAAGTCTGTTCTTTCAGCCACAGGAAGCCAGTGCACAGACCTGAGCACAGACTAATATGGTCGTACTTCCTGGTTCTCGTCAGGACCCCAGTACCAGTGTTCTGGATGTTCTGTAGCTGTCTTACAGCTCGTTTAGAGAGTCCAGTGAGAAGGCCGTTACAGTAGTCTGACCTGCTACAGATAAATGCATGGATAAGTCTCTAGGTTTGGTTTGGACAGTAAAACTTTGAGCATCTAAATGTTTGGTAAGTGTTGATCCATTAATCCTATCAATACATGTAATTGAAGTATAAGTTAGTTTTTCAGCTTTAAATCACCATCAGATATGAACCATTTGGACTCTCAGAGGCTCCATAGTGAACGTGGAAACACCATCATCTTCTGCAACATTGATTCACCAGTAAAACCCATAGAGTTGGATCAATGACAGTGGATGGATACACTGGGTGTTACATTCAGTTATAGATATATTTACTGAAAAAGTCACTTTTTCGTCACTTTTGTCTGTTTCTGATATAACTTTTGAATTTACTCAGTTTTTATGAACATCTACATGATCATAGAATTTTATATTGAAAAGTACATGATTTACACTGAAAAATGCAAAATACAGATAATAATGTTAGGGAAAAATAGTGATAAATCACTTAGAAGAGGCTAAGTGTCGAGAAAAATTAAGTTAGGGCAGGGCATAAATGTAGTGCTCTTTTTCAGTTTCTGAGCTACAAGGGTAATCAGTTACAATTCAAAGAAATGTGCTGGCTTTAGAGCAATTTATTACCACCACCACTTCACATATTCATCTGAAAATGAATCAAATTAGTGAACACTATAATATACCATCTTTTATTGCACTTCCTGCACTTTTCATTAAATAATATATTGATTTTTTTTCAGTGACTTTATATGTAAGTGTGTCATTTTTGGCCTCCAGGATCTTTTTTCCCCACTTTGTGCAGTCTTACTTTCTTCTTATATGTAATGTGTAGGAAAGAAAATAAAAAAAAAAAACTTTAAATACAGTAAAACATAGACATAACCTCGTAAACTATAGTAAAGCAGCTGAAGAGCAGATGGAAAAGTCTCTTTATTTTTATGGATTTCATGGTTTAAACATGTACCTGCCTGCACCATGGAATAATAAATTATACCCACATCATCCTCAAAAAAGTAAAAACAGATTTCACTGATATAACGGGTTATATGATGAGTGGTGTAAGGACAGTAAAAAGGCCGCTCTGACCAAATGGGAAATTTTAAGATATTTTATTTGGTCTTGACAAGTGATTTACTACACACTGTGAAGAGCTCCTGATTTATGGGCTTCCTTTTCTAAAAGAATGTCAGAAGATAACATTTATAAAATAATAAATATCAAACATTGCTGCAGTGCAGTGAATACAACCTATAAATCTTCCACTGAACAAAAACACTGTCTTTAAATGAGTTAGTGTGCAGTAATAATATCACTTTTTACTGAATTATTTACAGCCTCAGTGCCTGCTGTTGTTTGTGTCACATCAATACTATAGATGCACTTTTAATGGTATAAAATGTGACTCGGTCATTTTGTAGTTGATATATTTTCAGTTAACATGGCCTTTGATACTGGCAACTGAACATACTTAGAAGATAAACATGAAACACATGAACTATTTGCTGATTGCAGATGAAAAAAGAAAGCCTCAGGTGAATTAGACGACCACAGGCTGCAGAAACAACACTGAAGTCAATGATGTGATGCATGATTTACAACCAGAACAGCAGGGTGTAGACAACCGATGAAAGGCAGCGAAGAATGAGCTCCATATAAGAATAATAAAAAACATTACACACTAGATCGGTATATCAGTGAAATGCATAGTGACCACAAAAACTTTCTCTATAATTTGACTCATGGTTTATTGAATAAAGATCATAAACATTAATCACTTAAATGAAACATACAAGGAACTTTTGCTGAAGAGGTTTATGAAAGATATTACCCAGCAATGTGTCTTTGACCTTGATAGGGGACAGGAATTACACAGCTTTACTTAAAAAAATAAAATTAAATAAAAAGCTGTCAAGGACATTCCATAAAGAAAAAATAATAAAACTAACTTTTGACTATTATTTAAAGTAAAAACTTTTATTTTCCTTGGTCTTGAGGATATAAATATATGTACACACACACACACACACACACACATATATATATATATATATACATATATATATGATTTTTGTATAAATTAATATAGTTGTGGGTTATATAAAAACATTTCAGATCTGTAACTCAACTTTTTCAACTCAAGTTTATTTACACAAAAAGGTGCTGTACACACACATAAAAACAAATAAAATGCATAAAATAATGAATAAAAAAGCATGCAAAAGTGTTAACAAACAAATAAACAAACAAACCGAACCAAAAACAATAACCCTTGGCTCCTCTTTAGGGGGTGGGGTACCAATAAAAACACTTTAGATCAGCAGATGCCTTTGCAGTGTAAGGGTTAACCTCAGTGACAACTTCACATCAAAAGGATGAAAATATCTTCATTTTCAGTGTAAAATTCTGTTGTCGTCTTGTAATTTATCTTCTACAACCTCAACAACTGGGAAAACTGTTCTCATATGTAGCCTTCATCCATGGATAAAGACACCTATCCATGTCGTGTATCACTAATGTCAGTTACACAGGATGTTAAGAGGCACACTAGAGAGTTCTGTCAATTCTGGGACGTTGCAAAGTAATTCCGTAATTGCAAATATTGATAACAAATGCATAAATCATACAGTAGATTCGCTGGAAGCTACAGAATCCCTTGAGAATGGGTTTGGTGTTGACAGTGCATTTGTCAGGATTAGTGATAATTTGGCTGCTGTCAACAACGGTTGTGTGATAAAATGAAAATGATGAAAACTGAAAGCTCAGCATCATTACACAGTGGAAAATGATATTAATGTCATTTTAATGAGCACGAATGCAAAGAGAGATAAAAAAAAAAAGACTGTTTATTACTTTTATTGCTTTACTTTGTGTTAAATCATGACGCAGATCTGAAATGTCGGCAGATCGGGAGGTTGTGCGTCGTTGTATATAGTCTTCATCTATAAATGTGAGTATGTTAGAGGCAGTCAGGTAGCTAATCAACCCTGTCTTCTCACCGTGTCTCCACAGGGACAAGCCAAGAGGCAACAGCACAGAGTGAGAGACAGTATCTTGATTATGTTTTTCATCAAAACAAAAGCCTCTCTCCAACTCCAGCAGCCGGCAGCAGCCCAACCATATAATTGAGAAGATTTAATATTGTCAGGTAGAGAAGCCTCTTTCCATGGGGGTTAGGGGAGCATGCAGATCACAGGAACACAAGCATGAAAGGACAATTTTATGGCACCAAGGACACAGGCTAATTATCAGCCGAGGTTTCAGAAACAGACATTTTTGACACATAATACTGAGATAAAGTCTAAAACGACCCCTCCTGTTTTACCCTTTGTTAAGTGAATACTGATATCCTGATTGGAAAGCAGTGGAACAGCCTGTCCGGGAAGGAGGCAGGGATCAGATGGATGTACAGTGATGAAGAAGAGGATGATGATGGGATGACGTTTTTGGTCCCAGACAGTGAAGGCAGATCGTCTGGGTGAGTCACTCTGCGATCCTTCATTTCCAAGCAAATCAACAGAAAACGACCATCAGAAGAGAGCAGCTTGATGAGGTCTGTGGATCAATATGCTGTTAAAACCTGTCTTTACCCGCTCTGCCCCCTCCTCGACCCAGCTCTGACCGGTACATCTAAATGTTTCCCGTCCAGCCTGAGTGGTCAACAAAAAGCATCGATGGTTACACATGTTCCTCTTTTTCTTTGCAGTTATAATATTAGTCTGGCTGTGTGATATGTTATTAGATAAAATAGAATGCCTTTATTGCCATTATATAATGTACAATGAAATTAAGAGAGACAACTCTCTTGCGGTGCATAATGCAAAACAGTTTAAAAGAAACAGAATTTTAAAAAAATTATACATTTATTTAATTATTTATATATTTAGCTCCCCTCTTTATACATTTATAGTGATGAGTCATGTTTTCTAGGCTTAAATTTACGCTGGTTTTCCTTTTTTTATGGTAATTTACTTATTATTTTCTTGCTTATATTTACTAGCACTTTGTATTTGTATTTATTTATAAATGAACAATGCATATTAAT